>QFDD01115415.1:0-11219 GCA_006871305.1 Vachellia collinsii
ATATATTTTTCAAATAAAATTCCTTTGTAACATTTTAACTTCTTTTTTTCCCTTTTATGCGACTATAAAGCCTCTTTCCACGCAAGACTATAAAAAGTTTATGCTCGTGACAATGACATGACTTCCAAAGGCTTCCAACCCGTCAATTTTTTTTCCCCTTTTCTCGGTGACATTCCATGCACTATGGTCTAAAGTTTGAAGCTTGGGCCTGTTAGATGGATTTTCCCCAGTACGAATGCTTCATCTTAGCTTACCGTAGATGAAAGAGCATAGGTGACTTGCATTCCATGGAGCAGATTGGGTACATGCAAATGGGAAAATAAGGTAATCTTGCCGGCTCTCCAATGAGTAACAGAGGAAATTTTCCCGAATTTTAAGTTACTACGTCATGTATTTATGCGACTGCCTGAATTCAAGCGCTTTGAGCCACAAGTTAGAATGTAGCTAGAGACAAATGAGGATATGATGAATACTAGAATGAGAACCAATCTGTGATAAGTTTCTTTCTTTCTTTCTTTTTTTTTTTTTTGCACATTGGATTTGGATAAGCCTTTTCTCCACTTAGTGACCACCATTCACCTTGAAACCAATGTTGCAGCTCCTTCTTTGAATCTTCTCTCTCCCAGTTCCACTATGCTGCAAATTTTCTGACTCACTTACATTTGCCTACACTATTCTCACTGCATTGCCACAAATGGCGGCCATTACTTCTCTGTCTTTCTCAGCATTGATCCAATGTTCTGAAAGAAAAGTGACCACGCCTTCGACTCGTTTCCTGGGCTCGAATTCCAACGCCTTTCGGCTGCGGATGAATTTTTCATATCACCATGTCGGTGTTCGAGGTTCGAATTCCGCTCCCAACATGGTTGTTCTATGCATGTCTTCTGAGACAGGTTTGTTTATTAGGATCTCTTCGCTGTTTGATCTCCGATCATAAGTCTGGGAAATGAAAACGAGCTAAATATCGGATCTTGCCAGAATTCGTTGGCTCAAATTTAGCTAGTTTTCTGTGATCCTGACTGGAACTGTGGAAGTATACAATGGCCAAATCATCTCCCTTCTCTGTGTTGCTTACATCAGGGTCTATTTAATCTCGATTAAGTCTCGAGCATTAGAAAGGACTGTAGAAATGTTGGTTGTTACTGTTATACTGATCTTAGTCTTGCAACTCAATCGGTGGCGAGAGGACCCTTGAGATTATATTTTGTGAGGATATTTTTCCCTTTCAGGAGGCTTGGATATCCTTTGGTCTCTCTTTACTGCTGGTCGCAGTCTGTTATTACCGTTGAATACGAGATTGATTACGAACGACTTGAACGGTCTGTCTGCTTTTAAGTCAACTTCGGTGGCTGACCTTTAAACCTTATTTCCCAATTTCACAGCAATTAATGGACTTTTGTTATGGGCACCATGAATTTTTCATTCTCATATTGCCTTTATGTCCTCTTATCGTAAAAGTCTCTGGATCTATGCCACTTTCTTTTTGATCCGTAGGAATTTCACGTAAATATCCAACAAAAGTTTATTTATTATTGATCATTATGGGTTGTCTCCTTACTTGATCTGCAGACATTACCCCTGTTTCTGAGACAAAGTTAAATTTCATCAAGGCGTATCAGCGACCAATCCCTAGCATCTACAACACTGTGCTGCAGGAGCTCCTTGTTCAGCAACATTTAATGAGATATAAGAGATCATACCGCTATGACCCTGTATTTGCTCTTGGTTTTGTCACTGTATATGATCAACTTATGGAAGGATTCCCTAGTGATGAGGATCGAGATGCCATCTTCAAAGCATACATTGAGGCACTGAAAGAAGATCCAAACCAATACAGGTTAGAACATTGAGGAACCTAAATTTCTGCATTTTACTTGTTGTGGTTCCTACGCCAGACATCAACTTCCAAAGACTTCCCATTCAAACACATTTTAAAGTGTTTAAACTACTGGCTGAAGTGAAAGATAGTACAATTAAGTATTATATTTGCAAAAGGCATGTATGTATGTGTGCAAAAGAATCATAAGGTGCATATTAGTTATGTATTAACTAAGCAGCATTTTCTGTAAGCATCCTTGTTGTATATAGGAATGGCTGCACTGCGTATTCTTTATCTTTCGTCAGGCGATCTTATATATTGCCCATTGTAGAGTAGATGCACAGAAGTTGGGAGAGTGGGCTCGGACTCAAAATCCAACTTCCCTGGTTGAGTTTTCGTCAAGAGAAGGAGAAGTTGAGGGAATATTGAAGGATATTGCAGAAAGTGCAGGGGAAAAGGGGGCTTTTAGTTATAGTCGCTTCTTCGCTGTAGGCCTCTTTCGTCTCCTTGAGTTGGTAAATGCAACTGAACCAACCATTTTGGAAAAGGTTAGGCTACCTTTTTCATTTCAGTTTTCAGAAAAATACACTTTCAAAAAGTCCCGTATAGTAGGACATCTCTTGAACTTGATAACCTTGTTTGTAGGAGTTCTGTCTGAATGAATTTGTTTTTTCAATCTAACAGCTTTGTGTGGCCTTGAATATTAACAAAAGGAATGTGGATCGCGACTTGGATGTGTACCGCAATCTGCTTTCCAAGTTGGTACAGGCAAAAGAGCTGTTGAAGGAATATGTTGACAGGTATGAACCAGATATTTCAATCTGCTTTTGAAAAGCCTTAAGCTGCATGCAATTGTTCCGTTTAATCTGAAGATTGTATCCCACAATCATATTATCTGGATTGCTTAACGCAAATTATTGTTCCTAGGGTCATTGTAATTGGCATTTCCTTGTTCTTCCTCAGCAAGCTTTTATTCATTTTTTATTTGATACTTGCTGCAGGGAGAAGAAGAAAAGGGAAGAGCGAGCTGAATCACAAAAGGCTAACGAGGCAATCGCAACATGATTGGAACAATATCAATTCTCTGACCTGTTGTTACAGTGATTTTTTCTGGAAGCATCTCAGTGAAAATATATCCTTGACTTGCATTTTCTTGCTTCTGGTAGAGTGGGGTTCTTTTCGTAGCCTGGTTTTGCAGAGCGAAATTACTGTTATAATGGCCCTGCTAAATCCTTGTTTCACCACAAGCTCAATTAATTTACCTTTCAAACATGACTTTATATTACCTATACTTGCATTCTTCTTAAGTTTACCTTTTCTCTTTCGGCCACAGATGAATTTTGTAGCTCTCAACTGAAAAGCATACAGGCTGGTTTATCAATATATTCTTTCATATATTTCACTCTGTTCCTGTCATTCTTTGGTTAATACTAGTATTATAAAAGCTGGAGGTGCCTTTTTTTTCCGGAGTACAAGAGATGCTGAGAAAAGCGATTATTGTCTCAATTGTAATTAGACAATCATCACCTTTGCTTACATAATGCTGTAGCCCAATTTAGTATTTCAATTCCGCTGGAGTAAGCAATTTCAATCTCATCAAATACACTCTGAACTAACTGAGATGAGATATATCAACTTCATCTGGGATTTTAAATGAATCTGCAGCGCCAAACTTGCGATATTCCTCTGCTTTAGAGTTTTCCTCATCGCTATCATCATCGATGACATCGTTGACACGCGGTGACATCGGATCAAGAACACTTCTGGACTTACAATCATGAGTGGCAAGCATGTTGACCTGACCATGGCGAGAAATTTCTACCACAACAGTATCATCGTCCACTGGCAGAGGTTGCTTCCAAGGCTCCCCATCAATCCTCATGAATGTTTCTTCTGCTCCTCCTTTGTGAAACTCAAACCGAATTCTGTGTGCCTGATGCAATACCCACAATTGAATGATATGGTTGTCAAAAGTCAAAACTGGTAATAACGATACTAATATTCCGTAATAACACTTCTATAATTACTTTCTTGTGAATGAATCTTGGGAAAAAATTTGGAAACTAATTTGATTTGACCACAGCATATACCTGGGCAAGACGTGTTCCATGTCCTTTCGGAGCCAGCAAAACGAGGCCGTGCCAGGCGTTTCTGAAACCAACAATTTCTAGCAGACCATCATCCACAAAAGGGGGCGTCAAGTCCCTCTGGATTCCATAAAAAGAATAAAATATTTAGAGATTAATTAATAAAGTAAATCTGGCAAGAAAGCAAAGTTGCATCAGAATAGTACTAATGCTTAAACTCAACATAAGGGATTTTTTACAATTTTAGAAAGGATTATCACAATCAGCGTATAAAATTTACATCACGTTGCTTCCTTGTATTTGGCGTTCCCCAAGGATTCAGTCCACCAGAAAAACTAGGCAGGTTGAGGCATACAACTGACCTGATGCTACAAGTGAAACGGAGAGAGGGTTACAAGAAAGCATAATGTGTGTTATCAACGAAGTTAGAAGATCATGGTTTTGATAGTCTCCAATGTGAAACCAAACACGCACCTAGAAGAGGCAAACGATTGTAGATATGGAGAAATATAATATTTACCTAGAAGGTATGTCCAGATCTTCCCACCTGTCACTCGTTTTCATGATTTTTACTTTTGCAAGAAGTGCTATGTTCCTGCATTAAAATATCGATTTACAATCAAGTTCGGGGAACTTCCAAATCCTGAAATGTTCAGTTCAGTGTGAACTAGGTTCATGGACACAAGTTTATTGAGGAGAGTAAAGAACTTGTAAAAGAAAAGCATGAAACTGTACTTGTGTGTGCGTGAACTGACCTCGAAGCATCTTGGACAAGAGAAGCAAAAAACCATCCTTGTTTGCATCCAAGCTTTGCATAAGTGGTCTAAAAAGCAGATTGAAATTGAAACAGAAAATCAGTAAGAAGAAAAGTGAATGAAAATATATTCCCCATCTAAAATCAAACTTCACTTGTCTTGTACTTCCATTTTAACAGTGAACAGTGAAAAGGCCTGACAGGCATTAGCTTTTTGTGCCTTGTGTATTCATTTACTACAGTTACTACAGATATAAAAAAATACCTGATTAACTAATTGATTTTTAAACTTCTCAGGATTCATCTTTCGTTCAGAATGAAAGGCATAAGACACTTGAGCATCCATTCCTACAATCAGCAATGAAAGCTTTTTTATCCATTATTGAAGTGACATTATGAATGTCATCATTGAGAATTTGAGATATTGTTATGACAGGCTAAACAAAACAAGTAACAATTCCAATAGTTAAAAGTACATCATACAAGTTAGCAAATTGAATCACCCTGGATAATATATATAATTACCCATGCTGAAGTAATTCCAAAATCCCCCACGGAAAGTGTGATACCCTTCCTGAATAGCAGTTAGAAGCAGCCATACAAGAAAGTATAGTGAGTAGGGAATACAACAGACTAAAAAACACAACAGAACAAATTATGAAAAAGGACTATTGCCACTTAAAATTTTTATTTAAAATCCTTATGTACAAAATAGGAAAGAGCAATAAAGGCTAAGATTGCATTTTTGCAATGTCAAGTTATCAGCAGGGCTTTTCAAAACAAGTATCTTCGCCACCAGAGTTAAGGTTAAGCATGAAACAGATGTAATATAAGATAGTAGAAAAGTGAATTGTATAATCGATGTCCTACCATATTAAGTTCATCAGACTCCGATACACGATGGAATGCATGTAAAGAATGTGGCAATTCAAGAGGAGCAATGGGATCACAGGCACCATTTTTTGGAACCTTCATCCTCATTAGAATGTGCCAGCTGGGAGGAGAAAAACAATCAAGTATCAGCAAACAACAATCTGTGTTTGATACATGCGCAAAAATTATAAGAGATATTGGAACAAGAAGCATTCCTATTAAAAAAAACAATGGATGAAGAAGATCAAAAGTTCATTACTTGTCTATTTTCATTTCCTTGGCTTTCAATACTTGATCTAAAAATGTCTTGACCGAGCATTCATCTGTCCCTGGGTTCTTCTTTCCCTACAAATCAATGAAATACACGTCAAGAATATTCTCATGCCCATCAAATAGTTACTTCCCTCAACTAAGATAAACTGCTATATGTATGTTCTTGATCATCATTTGCTTTAATTTCTCTACCATAATCTTAGGTGCTAGTTGAAGTTTCAGCAACTTATAGTAAAAATTTAAATGCACTTTTTAAACCGCAGATGTTTCTTCCCGTGGAGAAATATAATTAAACTTAAGGAGCAATTAAGCAGACAAGGAACAGGAATGAAGACTTAAAATGCAGCTCTTGAAATAAAAAATCAGTAGCGGTATCAACATAGTGTTGTACAAATACTAGATAGTTCTATCAAAAGCAGGAAGAGAGAAATGCTAATTCCTACCCAGCCAAATGCAAAAGGAAGATTATTTCCAGTGCCTAGGGGAACTGTGGCTATTGGTGGTGGATGAGATAACTTAAGATCACAAACAACTCCAAGTAGCCACCCCGCCGTTCCATCACCCCCTGCAACCTATAGGCAAGTGAAGCATCAGAGTCAAAAGAGAGGTTATGCGAATAAAAATCAATAAAATTAAGACAATGCAAAAGAAATCAACTTTCCTCCGGGAAAGTTACGTTGTCAAAACATCAATGTATATCTCAACTTACAATTAATCTCAACTTCTCCATAATCCTTGCAGCAAGTTGATCGTTCTGACTCCTGCGGTTTTCTAAGTTGGCATAGACTCTGCTCAGCACCTTGTCAGGAGCCTCTTCCCCCAGATCAAAAACCTGAAGATTAAAACACTACTCTCAGTCCCCGTAAAAATGATAGAATACCATAATTACAATAGATGTTTCGTTTCAGAAAGGTCCTGCATATGTTATGAACTTGATGATTATGAAATTAGTATTACACAGAGATTATACCTGCTTTTTATTAAGAAGAGTACGATATGTTTTTAGAAGGTCTCCTCCAAGTTGACCGCCACTCTTAGAATTGACAAAAACTAGCACCGGACACGTAGGAGGATCATTAATTCCATGGTCGTTATTATTAACCATCGACTCTGCTACAAGTATGTAATTTGGGATCTGAAAATTCTTCATGAAGTAGGGGTCTGAGCTACCGCAAGCCATCGTCGCATGCAGCTTTAATACGGTTCACGTTCACTACTTCAACAGCTAAAATAATATAGAAGGGATTTAATGATTTATGACTAATAATCCAGAGGCAAGGCAACAATTTATTCCACTTCAATGGCAATCACTGGTTATGAAAAATATGTTAAGTTTATTACATCTCAGCATATGGATTACTTAATATACGAAATTATCTCTTGTTTGCAGGACAGCAATATCACATGAGAATCCACCAAATATAAAAGGAAAAAAAAAAAGAACTTTCTTGAGAGCGAGCCGTTTGGAGCTCGACATATAATGTATAAAAAGAATAAAATAAACACCTTTTGGGAACCGCTAACATCAAAGAGGCACTCCGACACCAAATTTCCAAATTTTTTTATTGAACCAAGGTTATTTAATGGATAATAGATTCATAGATGACAATGAACTTGCCAGTTTCGAGACTAAACAATACCCGAGCTGCATAGCCAGTGAAGAAATGCAGCAGGAAAGTTCGGAGACCTCCACCGTACGGGAAAACAGACAAGGAGCAAAAAAATTCAGATAACGAAGTTTCCTTCCAAATCATTACGAGTCTATTCATTAATTTCGACAAGCAGGGTACATCAGGCATCAAGCGATGGGAAGATACTGATACAACACGGTTGGGAAAATAACCGTCCATAAAGTCAATCCTTCATTATTTTTTGGCTGCCCTTAAAAATAATGAGTGGGAACAGAATGTTTCGAATTCCCAGAAAAGTCGTAATCGACACGAACACAAGGCAAAACTGGAATTGAGGGATAATGGTGGTTTACCTGGAGGACAAATCGTGGGGAATATGAAGGTCTGGGTCTATAAAGGTGGAGGGGGATCAATGAGATCCAGGGGGGGAAAGGAGCTTATGAATGAAACGATGGAGTTGACTTTGTCATTGGTCATTACAGAGACATTGGAAAGGATAACTTTTGCATGATTGGATTAAAAGGATGAAAAAGAGCAGTAAATGGGAAATAAAAGGTACGTTCGGATTGAGGAGGGAAAGGAGGAAATGGAATCTTCAAATTCGAGGCCTCATGTTTTGGTCCGGTAATTATTGTGTTCTTCTGCTTTCTCTCTCTCGTGATCCACATGGAACGATGGAGATATTCATATAATTCTGCCGTCGGATTCCCACTTTCCACCTAATGCTCTTCATCATTACGATCCATCGCATAAATGAACATCATTGCGATGTCGGCTTGGCGCAAATAACAAAGGAACGGAATAAAAGATCCTCCCCATGTCCTTTTTAAGTGTATTGGCAGGAAGAATTATGAAAGACAGCCTATGAGTATTCAAGAATTCTAACGCAGAATCTTTTTATGCGATTGAGTCATCCCATAATTAACAATACTTGTTAAGAGTGTGACTAAAAAAATTATTATATAATGATATAATGAAAATGATAGTTAAATTGAGAAAAAGTTGCTAAAATTGACACACACACACACACATATATATCTGTTTAATTTAATTACATATTGAATATTTTTTTTATTAATTAGGGACACTAATGGCAGCATTATTTGGAGACTTCACACGATGAACCAACTAGTTATTTAGAATATAACCATGTAACACAAAGCGCACTTATTTTGGAATATAGTTGGTGGGACCTCCTATATATGCCAAACATAGTTTGCAGTGGGATGAGAGAATGTGCGCAATAATCATACAGAGCAATTTTGCTGGCCTTTTTAATTCTGGCCTATAAGCCAAATTTCAAAGAAAATAGAATCAGAATGTTTATACAGATCAACGGCCACCCAAAAAGCAAACAAAGAGATGAAGAGAGTAACAGAGAAAAGGGAGACACACTGCGAATCAAACTTCCTGTATATGCTGGTGGCTTCTTGCTTGAAACATTCACCGGCATTGAAACATGTGAGCGTGTTAACCTGGCTATGCTTGTTAAAATGATGAGTTTTGCCAACCAGGTTCAGATTTGATTTTGGCATGTCTATATCTAATTTTTTTTCTTAAATTAGTAATTTTTTAATGAAAAATCATTATTTAAAAATATGATTACATTTTATACTTAATAAAATAATTTTTGTCATAAAAATAAAACAATAAAACAATCAGGTTTATACTGTCCAGATCTATTAGACCAGGAGAACTTATCACTTTGATGAATATTCCTACCAAATCCAAGGTTGAAGGCTTACTACTGAAATCATGTGTAAATCATTCATGTACTAGACCGCTCCATGCCTATCTATGTGTGCCCATTCAATTTTTTCTTCCTACTTCACTTGTTATACTAATTTTTTTAATTAATTGATTGGATATTTAATACACATAATTACATAACACAACTTTCCCCCTTTTGAACCTGTTTGGAATAGCGTTATAAAAGTAAGTTTATGCAAATCAAGACAAAACTTATTTCACATATTTTCTTATAAACCTTAAATCACGTTAGAAAAATAGATTATACCACTAATTCAAACAGGCATTTTAATGTTATTAGAAGGGTCTCAATATGTGCTTCCATCCACATCGTATAGAGAGTTTATTTGGATTAATGTTAGAAGCTACTTTTTCAATATGATTTATAGTTTACGAGATAAGTATGTGAGAGAAATTTTTTCTTAACCTAGAACAATATAAAATCACACTTTGACAAAAAGACACACATAGTATATCCCACTCTTTTTATCCCGCTAGAATATAACTCATCGTTGTCTGCACTAGTATATCTGATTGATCATTTGCACTAAACCATACTAGCTACTTTCAACATGACAAAAGAGATTTTCATGTTTCTATATTTGATCTGACTAAAGACGAAAAAGAAATTGTAATGTTATTTTAGACTTATATTTACGCAGAAACTAGTTTTTCAATATTACGAACAGACTTGCGTGAATATGATATCGACGTTTTGACAAACAAGTTGAGTTATGGTTTGGGAGGGAGAACAAAAACTAGTTAATTAACTATTGTATACATGTATAAATTAAATTATAGCTGAAAAGGTTATATTGCAATTCACCTTTCTTTTATTTAACCTATTTCAATTTACCTTAATTTAAATAAAAATCCATCCACCGTAGCCCAGCCGGCCAGCCCCACCTGGTTTTTACTGTTCGTTGCACCGTGGATCACGGGAATACTAATCATATTTCACAATAATAGCATAGATATAATAGTATGCATTGTGGAAAAAGCAGGCCATGAAAGAGATTATAATCTATTTATATTATCAATTTGAAGCTATCTGTTGGAAAAATAACACCTGCAAAATCAAATTAATCCGAGTCGCGTCCAAGGACACTGTCCTTAAGAGCTATTCCGCAACTACCGGCTAAGCAAGATGCGGCACTCCCCAGGATTAAACGGATTCTTCCTGCAAGACAGGGTGAGCAGAACAGCAGAAAAATAATATAATCCAGGTAGAGCAATATGTCAGAGGAGGAAGAGAGGAGCACGAAAACTCAAGTGCTTGTGTATTTCCTTCTTTCTAAAAACCTGTTTTTATTCACAATCGCAAAGCCAATTTTTGTTCCAACAAATTATTCGATCATCAAAGATAATTGAACCCATGAGATAAAACCATGACGCATGAGATAAAACCATGACAAATCTGTACGTTGCTTTTCTTTCCCACTTTATTGCGTCAGTTTTTTCCTTGGTTTTGAACCATTTTCCATAAAGTGCAATGATCATTGTTATTAATAGCAAGACACAACATTCAAAGGCCATGATAGCATTGAAATAAGAGAATCAATTTGCTATAAATTCAAATCCCACGTCAACTCTCTCATTCAAGTAAAAGATGACAATTATGTATTTTAAAAACTCATCAAAGCCCCCTTTCTTTTCCTTCAACGTATGTATAATTAAACACCCATTAAAAGGTTTAATTGCTGTCAAAAAACAGCTTCCACAACGTACACGTATAATAATGTATTAAAACCATATAAATGCTGATCTTAAACAATTTATCAGATTTGCTTTTGCTTCAAATTTTGGGCGCCACATTAAAGACTGAATTTCTCTGGTCAAAGCTTTATAAAAATAGTATTTTCATTTTTATAAAACTTTTAATAAATAAATAAAAGAAAACTCAAAACACATTTCTCTTGCGTATAAAGGGTAAGGGAAAATTGCCGGATTTGTCTCCAGTGGCCTTTATCATGTGCAAACTCTTTCCTCCTCTTGACTTATTTATTAGTCCAATATAATATTTATCAGACATT
>QFDD01115419.1:0-13177 GCA_006871305.1 Vachellia collinsii
GTTTAGAATCACACATTCCAATGTCCTGATGGGGCACCTACCAAACAAAACCCCCAATTCTACGACTCCATGGGGAAGTAAATGCAACTTCCAAGGTTCAGTGATATAAGTTATCACATGCCATCCAAAACAGTTCGTGTCAATATTAAAATATCGTACCTATACTCCTCAAGAGGAGTTAGAGGATCTGGTCTGACCGCCTCCAAGTCCAATCTAAATGCTTTTGAAGAAGATTCTCGAGGGTGGCCTTTTGAATCATAATACCCTAGCACCTTCAATTCAACAAGTGGAGAAGCATACAGAGAGTCATACAAATGTGTCCTTACATGTGAAAAAAGACTAAACGAAAAGGAGATATATTTCAAAGCATTTATGCTTTCACTCCTACCAGCTTCCATGGTGCATCTCTGCTTCTGTCATACAGATTAATATCTTGGACTGACAAAGACATCTTGGATAAAGTTACTCCACCAACCGGATATACATCATACTGAAACTTCATCCCAGACAATGCAAATTCCAAGCAAACAGTTGTATCTCTCCTAGAATGCTGTTCCTTCTTCTCCATAGGCCAGTCAGAACCACCACATATTCTCCACCTTACATCAATTTTCTTTAGAATCACACGTCCACAGACCTTTCTTTGCAAGGAATTATCACCAGACGAGGGTATGCCATCTGCAGAATATTTTAGTTCGTTTTGCTCATTTTTCTCTGAAATGTGGTTTTCTACAACTTTCAGAGAGTTGCCCTCATACCATCCACCACTCCTTCTTTCAATCTCTCCACCTTCCACATTGCTCTGCTTGTATCCATGCAGTCCCTCAGAATTTATACCCATGGATATCTCAGACAGAGGACATAAGTCAGAGAAACAATATTCTTCTATAATGTTTGGCAAGAAACCCTCCTGCAAAAACAAAGCGGGATTACCTTCTGTTCGCATTAAAGGCATTGGCTCAGACAAAGATCCTTGATGAGAGATGACCTCAGGCTCATATGTACTCATCTTATTCATATCATCAATAAGGATACCATCAAGTGGCATGTAAATTCCTGCTCCAGAAGAACAAGGCTGCCATGTACTATTGTCATTCACTTGAAATGCATCATCACATATCTCATCCATTAAGCCAGCCATTCTAGATCCATCCTCCAAAGATGCTTTGGAAGGGCATTGCCGAGAAGTTGTTGCCCCAGTATTGCAGATAGGGTTACAAGTTTCATAATTAAGGTCATTTTTCAGCTTGGCCTGTTGAACATTATCCCACCTATTTTGCAAATGCACAATTGATTCCTCCACATCAGGGGCAAATAATTGTTGAAGTTGAGTGCCCAAACGAATCAGACTAGCAGTTGTATCATGGCAAGTTTCCATATGGATGTGAGAATCCGACAATTCCACCACCCAAAGAATACCACTCTTACAGTTGGTTTTAAAATTAGCCTCCATAAATGCTTCCCAAGCGATTTTAATGAAACCAACTTTCTGAAGATGCTCTACACTATAGGTGCCACAAAGAGTATTTGTTCCTGACACCACATGAAGCCCCAGATCTTGCACTGTGATTAGATAAGAATTCTCAACTGAATCTCGCAAAGCTGTAGTTGAAAGCGTCAATGAGGATGCAGCTAATAGACAAGACGCACACTGTTCACCCGTATCCTGATTGGAATAAGAGAAGTCAGACTCAGAATCTTTGACTTCACTTTGAACCACAGGATTCATCATGTAGGGCTCATAGCTCAATGCAATATTGATCAAGTTGAGAACAAAGTCAGTCTTGCAATATCCCTTCACATCTTCATCTAGCATGGTATCATCACCTGCTTCTTTGGTGTCAGAAGAGGGAAAACTGAAAAAGGATAACATTGCACTGAACCAATCCAACCGACCACCTACAGCAACAACTGTACTACATGCGACAGTTATAGATGTAGAAACATGGGAAGTCTCTGGGTCAGAGAGATGTATAATATCAGAACCAGCATGTCTAGAAGACAGTGGATTAGAGCCTCCCCCATCACCTCGTTTCATTGATGAGTTGTCACAGGTAATTAGAAGAAGCTCATGATCAGGAGCACTGCTGATGGAACCCCACAACTTGCCCTCACCATGAGTTAATCTGAAAAATTCAGCACCTCGAACACCACCAGTATTTGTGACAGACAGCAAATCAAAGTTTTGAACTTTCAGTTTCAATTGATCCCATGTTCCTGGAAGCTCGCTTTGCAATGAGCTCCTGATACTCTCAGATGTCTCCATGCTAATCACAATTTCTAAAGAATCACATTCCACAAATACTGATGATTGCAAACCAAACAACTCTTTCTCATTAGTGAATGACTGAGAAGGCACACATTCCAATTCATTAAGCATCTGATATACAAGGCAATGTATATCTTTATATTGAGAAGCACTCAGGTTGACCATGACTTGAGGTAGAAGAACATGAATGAAAAATGATGAACTTAGAATCATCTCTTGTTGAGTTTGAGATTTCAATTCTTCCAGGTTTTTGACTGTTGATGCAGATGCAAACTCATAGCCTCTTCCGACAAAATCATCTCTACTCCTGAATTGATCAGAATTTGCTAACAACCTGGCTTTCTTCGTCATCCAAGGACCAGTTACCAGACCCTCCTGCCAAACCACATCAATAACAGAGTAACCACACGGTTGGCTGTCAACCGAAAGAAGGCAACTGGCAGAGAACTTTTTATTCTGCAAATCACAGCAACTGATTCTACTGCAATCATTACTTGTTGACGTAATCAAGTACATGCATAAATCACTGAAACTCAGTTGTAGAGATTTTGAGTCTGCTGAAGGAAATCTTCTCTTTGAGCTTGCATTTGACGTTGGAATACAATCTGAAGGGAAACTCTTCTTCAAAGGTGATGGTGAAGCAAAATCAAGAGCAACAAACCGTTCCCAAGAAAAGAAACACACATGATCTCCCGCTCTTTCTGAAGGAAAACACAGTATTACTCTTGCACCAGAAATTGATATATCACCATGCAAACATTTTGTTGCGGAGAGTGATGTTACACAGGAACCAGAACCTTCCTTCATATCTGAGGTTTTATATGTATCTTTATTTTCTTTATTGAGCACTTCCACTGATTGTTCAACATTCTTAAGCAGGTTAGTGAAAACACTTATGACAGAAAATATTACCCAGCAAGTAAATGGTGGCAGGCTCAAAGAAAATGATACTGGCCCAGTTAGACTTCCATCGGAACCTGATTGTAAAGTGAATTTGCAATTGGCAGCCCCAGAAGTTTTAAACAATGTCACTTTCAATAAGCTATCATTATTTCCCAATGAGAAGTCTGTTGCAACTAATCCAAATAAAGAATCCACATCAGGACCTAGATCACAAGAAACGGATGATGGTAGGGCCCCAAGGACTTCCGCTTGTAGATATTGAACCAAAGCATTTTGATTCTTAGCATTATTATATCCGTGCAAACGAGAATTAGCATCAATTCCAGAATTAAAAAAAGTAGTAACTTCCATATTTTTCATCGTTCCCTCAACAATGGTAACGTGAGGGCATACCTGTTAAAATACAAAACATTTTAAGTTAGAGGGGGCATTGTTCGAAATGAAATAGCAGAGAACCAGGTCTCACAAACCAAGAATGCCTATGATTAGCAACTAAGCTATATTATTACCTCCAAGGAAAGAAGAATTTCATTGCAGTCTGCAACAAGACAATCAATATGCAATCCAACCACATTATCAGTGTTTGGCCCATAACATTGCTGTTGTTCTTCCTCACTGAAAGACAACACAACAGATATTCCAGCAAAAGCTGCTCTGAGATTGGTTTCCACATGTTGCTTTTCTGTTCATGCATAAACCAAAGTTCATATCCAAAAGTCCATCAATAAAAGGAACATTTTTATATTTTAGAACTATTCGCTTCCATTGAGACAAAAAATGCAATAAGCAAAATTGATGGCAAATTATAAACTTAATATTACCTTCAGCCCTATTTATAATATCCCTTCTAGAAATTTTTCATAGTCCTTAATATAAAACCGTTTACAAAATGTACAAAGCATTTATTAATTATTTTCAAATATGACCTTCATAATTATAATCCTTTCTCTTATTTGGAAGAAGAAAATCTGATTGTGGGATAGAGGTTTTAGACTTCAATGGAGGGTATTTTTGGAATGTTATGACAATATTTTATAAAATCAAGAACATCAACTATGTTCTTCATTGATGTTATTTGGTTAAAAGGGTATAATAAATATCATTGGGAGTGGATAATTATAACAGAGTATGATGTGAAAGAAATTGAAGAGTAAAATTCATGGTATATTGAACAAATGAAGAGAAGTACCAGGAGGAGTATGCAAAGATCCAGAAGCAAGGGTGGATGCAGCAGTAATAGCACTAAACACAGAACATGTCCAGTTCCATATTCCACTGCTCCCTAAAGCTGATTGGGAGCTCCTCATTCCGTCAAGACATTCAAAAAACTGGTCCACACTACAGGAATTCCAATAGAACAACAGGGTTACCAGTGTCAACTAAAAAGATTATACAAGTGTAATTGAAAATCTAAGAATGGCCTATCAGGGTGCAAAATGTGCAGACCTAACCTATTTTTTTTCCTTTTGGGTAAATAAAGGATCAATGTGCAGACTTAAATTAGTTCTCAAGCATATAATTTAGATACCATATTATAACCATAATGGAAGTTTTATCAAAATGCATTAAACTTGATATATGCATGCTCACACATCAATGAGGATCCAGTTGACAGAAAACTTGTACAGGAATTTCAAATGATTGCGTCTAGATGATAGCATATAGGCGAAGAGCCTACCTAGCCCCAAAATCAAGTTCTTGAATACCATCTTTATGATTTAAATCAGCAGACAATGGTACCCAATTTGATATAAGACGAGACTCAGGCACCAAAAATTCTGTATGAGGTTCAAGTGAGGTCAAGTTAGAGGAATCATCCAGAACACTGTGATAACCAGCACTGCCAACAGAGACTGAATTTGATGAATGGCACAACAAAGTAGATTTCAGCTGCGCAGATCCCCTTGAGTTGTGATTTGTACAAACTTGTCCATCCTTTTCCAGATGATTATAACTTTCCCATGCAAATAAGAACCATTTAATGGTGCTGAGTTGGAATCTTAACACTATAGGGTCAATAGAAACCACAGCATCCACTTTGCTAATGTCTAGAGACCCATTCCTCCAAGGAATACTTAATTTCACCTCTCCGCCAAATCCTTCCTTTTTCCCAGTCATGACTGGACACGTGTCTTTAGTTGAGCCTAAAACAGGTTCACCACATCCTGCTCCTAAATCACATGAAGATGCACCATTATCATCCTCGTCTATTTTAAGAAGCTCAAACATAGCTCCTTGAAACCTCACAAAATTTGTTAACCGGCTTATTCCCAGCACATCAGCATTTGAATCAGCATCTTCTGACAAGCATGTTCCACACTCTATTTCAGAAATGCGAAGAACTAAGGTCCTATGGCATTCTGTTTTCTTGTCAACCTCATCTAAAGAGGGATCATATGCAACAATTACATTTTTTATTTTCACATGGAAGCTTGTAAGCAACACCTTCATCAACTTTGCAATAGTTTTAACACCCTCATGAACATCCACCAAAGATGATTTTAGAGCATCATTAGTTATATCTTGGTCAGTCCTAGTTGAGCCATGTTCGAGACGGCCATTATCTTTATTGCCCACAACACAAGTTTCATCACCCGTTGGAGTATTATCTGTGGAAGGAGAAATTACAAGTTCAAGCCCATTCACTTCAACCTGGCAGCCTTTACCACTCCAAGGCATTTGAATCAATAGGTATCCAATCGACCCTTCTTTGACAATTAAAGATGCTGCCTTGCTAAACTGCAACAAGCGAGCAGAAGAAAACAATAAGTTAATGAATAAACTGTTACTGATGATATTTAACAACGACAGACAAAAATAAGCAATCGCGGAGCTACTTTATATAAGATCAAGATCATCCAAAGAACCCCAGCCATTCCTATTTCACACACTTTATCCTTGTGAAATTTAATTCATGAATCCAAACCACTTTCTAACTATGACGCTTGTGAAAACCTCCAACTTCCTAATTTTCCCGTCATCCGACCTGATCAATTTATTACTGTATCATTTACTACTTGGGAAACCTATGTCCAAAGAGCATCAAAACTGTCCAGCAACCTCAGTTTATCATCCGATTATCTAACACCGAGGGAATGAAATCTAGACAGGCACAGCAGTTCATTCTAACTGCTGGGGAAAATCAATATATCACAACCACGCGCAATAATGCAACTGAACTGTAATATCTTCTCAAATTCCCATCTGCGGGGAAAACAAGCAATACCTTCTTATTAATGAAATCCACATTAAGCGCAAGATCGCTGAGCTGAATCGTTCCTTGAGCGAGTTGCACGTCCAGCTGGTCCAGGTCGATATCCCCCAAAATAAACTGCCCCAATTTCTTCTTCAGAAAGAACTTGCAAAGCCTCTTGGTCGCCCAGCGGGAGAACATCGCCTCCGCCGACTTTCCAATATTCCATGGAAACATAGTTGCAACGATAATGGCGGCTGAAACAACAATTTGGGGAATTCTGCGTTTTTAGGGTTTGGGGTATATCTTGACCGATTGCAACGGCAAAATTGAAGCTTGAATTCTTATTGATGTTGTTGTAGTTGCAGGTGTTGCTTTCCAGGATGGGCGATAAAGCTCCATCTGACGATGGAAAGCAACGCAGGGAAGGCTGAGAATGTTTGGAATAGAACACAACACAACAATGGAGGCTATCAGGACTGAGAGATGATGACTTTTGCTTTAATTTTTAAAGTTGCAAGAATTTTTGGTCTTTTGCTTTTCCGTGACAGAATCATCTTCCTCCTAGATTTTAATTTTAACCTCCCATAATCTCAGCACTGTTAAGAAAAAATTTTGGCAGGTCAAAAGAATTAAAACACATGTACTATCTATCCTGCAGGCCAAAAGAAAACGACATTATATATATATCTATAATTACAATCCACAGAAAGGGTCGAATTTGTTGGATACTTTCGCTGTTCTCTTATCGTTAAGAGTTTTGTAAATACGGATCTAATATCTAAACTAAACACTAATCTATTTAGTTTGGTGTTTGAACTCCGAATCAGTCCTGATTATTAAAATTGTCAATATTTTTAACATTAATATATATATTAATTGATCAATAATTTATTATCCAACAATTTGTACCCTTTTGTGGATCGTATTGTTGTGCCTAATTTTTATAAGGGCTTAGTTATATAATTTTTGCCCCGAATGAAACAAATTGAAAATTTAGGCGAGTGCATAAACCAAAATTAAAAGGCGCAATATTTACATGAATAACATAGAAAATTATGATTAATCAATGATATTCTTAAAAAAAATTAAACTTGAGATTAAAATTTGTACCAGCAACGCCCAATATATTCTCCGGATGGAGTTTGATTCTCCCACCGTAAATGGGGGATTGCTTTTTCGATTCCTCCCTTCTTATAGGAGGGTTTTCGTGGTGTCGGTAGCCGCCGGGTGGGGTGAATAATGCGATGACAAACAAGTACGAAGCTGGAGATTAAGATGACTTTGCGAAGACAAAAATTAAAAACAAAAAAAAAACATCATAGTCAATAATTGATGGACTTGTACGAGGAGATTGAGAAGAAGCAAGTGGATGTTCAAATGGGAATTATGTGGTATGGTTCCTCTGTAAGCTTCCAAAAATGTCCCCCGTCATGCAACTTTTTTGTAACACGAAAATTACAGATATATGTGGTCAAAACAGTTCTCATTCATTTTATTATTTTTGTCATGCACATGATAATTTGTAATGGACCGATAAAGAGTTCGATCAAATAGTATAAATTGCTCCGTAGAAGTAGATTGAAGTGTAGTTTTAAAAAAAAATTATAGAAATAGATTTTTCAATTAATAAGCTATCCAAGATTTAATCTACATTAGAACATAATTGTATCATATGATTTATGTTACGGAGATCACCTAAAAATATAAGGTTTGGGTGTGATTGTAATGCAGACAATGATTTTTATTTTATATGTCTTGTGTGTTAAGTGCCCAAAAGGGGTTTCGTCCACTCTCTCTCTTCTCGTGAGTTTCTTCTCTTTTTTGGAGTCTTTTCTCCACTCATAAGAGCTTGGTGTTCCAGCGCTTGCTAGAGGGGATAGATCGTCTAGCTAAAGGGATGTATTTTTTGGTTTTGTTTTTCTATCCTTTTGATTTTGTGTGTGGCTGCCAAGGTCTGTAGGGGTGTGGGTTAAGGGAAGAGAATTTGTAGCAATGGAGGAGATCAAAGTTTCAGCAAGGGTGCAAAAGGGAAGTCGAAGGCGTGGGGAAGATTTAATTCTGGTGCCTATCCTTGACGAACTCAAGCAATGGAGATTGATGACAACAAGCTCCTCAGTGCTTCTTAGTCCTCTCACTCTGGCTATAGATCTATTGTGGGTTGAGGGAGAATACTCCTTGTCGGCGTTGAAGTAATAACTTAGCCTCTAATCTGGTATGGTCTCTTGGCTCTTCTTTGATCTTGTCAGGATGGGTATGCACAAAGGTTTGGGCTTGCAGATATAGTGCTTTGGGGAAAGGATGGTGTTAGTGGTGCTGGTTAATGCTTTGGAAGGTTTTTCTGTTTGTGTTGTTGTCATTGTTGTTCTGCTCCACACGTGTGTGTAGAATTTGTTTCTCTGCTCTTATGGTAGTATACAGTATGTTAAAGGGGATGGGATCTTTAGGGTGGTTCTTGAAATCTCCATCCTTTATCTCCGCATT
Source organism: Vachellia collinsii (assembly GCA_006871305.1). Taxonomy (NCBI): domain Eukaryota; kingdom Viridiplantae; phylum Streptophyta; class Magnoliopsida; order Fabales; family Fabaceae; genus Vachellia; species Vachellia collinsii. The sequence continues at coordinate 8,850 of QFDD01115419.1, forward strand.
GTCCATGAAGTTCATCTGGTTTATCCGATGACGGTGAAGGTGGCAACGACAACGACAATGAAGCCATCTTTCTTTGCTTTAGGGTTAGAGTTTTGGTTGATGGTGCTGTTTGGTTTAGACTTATGTTTTTGGGTTTTAGTTCTTCAACCTTAGGCTTTGTTTGTTTGGTTTAAACTCTGTAAATTAACTTTGCTTAGATGAAGCTTATATTTCTGCAAAATAAAGGTAAGGTGTCCAAAAGACTATTTCGTTTTTCCAGATTTAAAGTTTTGTGATCACAGTGTCATCAACTGCCCCTATAGCTCAGTGGTAGAGCGTCAGTCTTGTAAACTGAAGGTCTGTAGTTCGATCCTGCATGGGGGCACCTCTTTTTATTAATAGTTTCCCTACGAATCTCTCCCCTTGCCTTCTTCATTTATACCCTTTCCCCACTCTTTAGCTTCTTACTGGTAGGTGTGTGTGTGTGTGTGCGTGCATTCCCTAAACACGCAGGGCCTATATTGTTATTTCCTGCGCACGATAAGTTTGGTCACCACTACATGAACCAACTTCACTCGTTTTCAGGCAAAAATAACTTCACTCTTGTTTCAAAGTTTTCATCCTTTTCAGACTTTGAAATTAAGGTGAGTTTGATTTCTGGTTTGATCCCAACCTCTCTCATAAGCCATGCATATCAACTTACCTCGCAAGAACAAGATCCTGCCTTCACTTCTGCTTGTTGTCCGGAGCATATATTCCACAGAACTTGGTACGGCCTATATCTGTACATGTAATTTGTGCGTGCTTGCTTGTGTTTCTGAAACATTCCAAGGGATCCAATTTCCCAGATTTTAAAATGAAGCAACAGAAAGAAGCGGATCAGAAACACTGTGTAGCAGTTTGATTATACATATATATATATATATAGAAAACCACATGCCCAAAAAGTGGGGCAAGCATAAACTGATATACGTTCAAATTATGATTGTTTTGTATTTCTCGTGTTTAATTATCTGCAACATCATTGTATTCTCATAGCTTAGTTCATGGTCAATAGAAAACCCATAAAGATCAAATCGGTCTCATATTTCTTCTTTGATTCTTAAGTATCTATAGACTACCCAAGACTCAACAGCTGAATCAAAATCTACACTGTCCAAAACTTGTCACAGATTCTATATCAGAGGGGGAACCCGTTGCAATGACAAACCAAACAACTTATGGCAGACACAAAAAGAAGACTGACAATTATAAAACTGAAACAACTCAGAACCAAGGAAAAATATATGATGATATATATATATCCTGAAAATCTCAGAATCTACACAACATTTTCTTCACATTCTACATCTAAGCTCAACCTTTTCCAAGAGAGACAACTCGGATGCTTTCATGTCAAGTTATAGTCATTTGAACAGAGAGATTGGCACGGATTTGCTGCTTTTATATGACTACTTGATCATTTGTGTCTGATCTCTGTTATATACATGACATTTTAGCCACATGAGACAATCCAAATTTACAAACACATGAGAGAAAGCATCAATGTAATATCACCAAGGAGCACTCGCCAGTCCTTGAAACTCAACATCAAATGTCTTAAGGTTCAAGCTTAGGGAGTCAATCTCATCATCGAGTTTTCTTATGGTCTCTCTCACTTTTTCAAGCTTTAGCTCCAGGCTTATCTTCTCCTCTTCAGCTCGTTCTCGATGATTTCGTGCCTCTCTGTACTCCTCAGTTTTTGAAGCTAATCTCATCAGTTGTTCCAGCCTAGCGAGCAAGAAACTAACATTCATACCCCACATTTCAAGACCTTTCAACTTTCTATACCACAGTTCGAAATTACTTAAAGGGGTCGTGATCTTGCTGGCCTTAATTGCATCAGCGATATTAATGATCTCATGTATCATCCCAATCACTAGTTGGGAGTTTTGACCACCCCCAAGAAGATGCTCATGGAGAAACATGTTCTGACTGTTACATAGTTCATAGTACTTGGTCCTGAGTTGTTGGGGTAGTTGGGAGTCTAGAACCAAGCCGTTAACCACAACACTGAAATTCTCAATACTTGTCGATTCTTGGAAAGTGATGGTTATAGATCTTCCCAATCTATTTCTGTTTGACCCTCCAAGGCTGAGATTTTCTTCTAGATCGCATGTATTATCAGGTTGATCTAATGGTGGCATGCGAGCATCACAGATCATTCTGTTACTGCTTGAATCATTTTCTTGAAGAACATCTGTATAAAGATGGTATCGTAAAAAGATAATTAGAAACATAGGAATGTCGAAGTAAATAAGGAAATGAGAAATAAATCATAGGAAATATACCCGTAGAATTGTGTTGATTCGATGAACCATCTAAACGGAGAAGGCTATGGGCAACCTCCAATTCGTTTGACCCATGAGATTTTGCGATGTACACCTTTGGACATAACAGACACTAATTAAGATTACCAACTTGACTCAAGCAATGAAGCATATTATGACAGATAATTAATCACCTGTTAATTTTCTCATGATGACAAACTATTATTACCTTGAACTTGGAAGGTTGGATTAAATGGAAAACTAAAACATCCCCCTCGACTAAATTGTGAGCTGTAGAAAATTTTTTCCATCCAGCACTTAAGTAGACCTTTTTGGCAATATACTGTGCTTCATATTCTCTTCCATTCTCATCTTCCAACACAATCACAATATTATTAGACTGGGGCAAATGCACCCCACGCAAAGATTTAGGAAGAGTCTGCATCAATCACACACAACACAAGTTTGTTATTAGGTTTTTACAATAAAAAAAACATAACAAGTGAAAATATGGTTTTGAAAGACTCCATGTTTAGATGTACAAAACATCTATTAATCAATAATGTTATCAGCGAACATGATAATAACAAACTCTTAAAAAGTCAATGACTAGGTTTCTTGCTCATTAATGGATTTTACCAGCCAATATCGACCTCGGCTCACATGTGAAGTTCTCATTATCTTTATGAATCTTGGAAACTCATTGGACAATGTTCTTTCTATCTGCTTTGCTCGTCTAAGAGCATGAGATTGGCTATGGGAACCGGTACTGGTTGATCTTTTTGATGATCTGTATGTAAATGTAGAGTACACGTAAGTAACAATGTGGAGTCATTTGATTAAATAGTGATACTGGTAAATTAATTTGTTGACTGACCTCATAGATCTTTCTGGATTCTTATTAGTTGCAGCCTGTTCGAATTTCTATTCAATAAGACCCCCTCATGATACAACAAAGCAAATTGTACACTGCTTCGCTTCTAAATGTGAGTCTTTTTGTGGTGTAAAATGCATGACAAAAATGATCTTATATTCAGAATTGGATGATAATTTAAAAGTCAAAAGGAAGTGTAATGTCCACTTTCTATATGTACAAAAAGCCAATACTATGAATATATGGTGGAACTACTTGTAAAGTTTGATATATTCTTGGTAACTAAGGCCTAATTTACCCCAGCATTACAAAGGTTAACTTTAGCGTAAATTGAGAGAAAACTCGTTTCATATATTTACCTCGTAAACTGTAAATCACGTTGCAAAATGACTTCTAAAACTAATCCAAGCAGGCCCTAAATTATCACATTATGAGAAATACTTACATACTCCCGAAGTATTACGTCATCTATACTCTGTTCCAAGTGTCCAAGTGTGATGTAACATTTTCATTGCAAAATGTTCCAAGTGTCCCTGTTGTGATCCTATATCCCATAAATTTCTCCTAATTATTTCTTTCTTTTTCCATAATCTACTGTAATAGATATTTATGATTAAAAAAAGAAATAATTAAGAGAAATTTATAGGATATAGGATTCACAATAGATGATATTTAAAACATTTTTATTAAGTAAAGTATGGATGACGTGACATTCCAAGAGTATGTAAATATTTCTCCTATATTATTACTAATATCTCTTATCTAACTATAAAAGCTCAGGATATTGTCCTATTACAACTTTTCGTCACAAATTTCAGCAAAAATCAAAACTTACATTTTGTGGATTTCCTACTTTTTTTTAGAAAAAAATTAATCTTTTAATCTATGTAATTTTGATTTAATTGTAATTCAGTCCTTACGCTCTCGACTGATCGTTGTAATTTTAACAATTTTATCATTTAGTTCCTCACTAACTAAGGTCTTAATTTTAACAAAGTATTGTTTTACTTTTACTTCAAAAAATGGAGCCGAAATTCAAATGATGTGTTCTTTATGATGAGTATATTCGTTTTCTTCCATTACCAGGTAATAATACTGGGGCCAATAGCCAGTTAAAAAGTAGTGCTCAATGTTAGAGAGAGAGGTGAGCAGTGTTTTAGGTTATG
>QFDD01115420.1:0-11296 GCA_006871305.1 Vachellia collinsii
TCCGTCCACTCCTTCTGTCTCGGTTTCTCCCTCACCATTCTCTTTCTCTCTCGACGTCACGGAGACAGTCTCTCGGTTTTTCTTCTCTCAGCCAGATAGAGATTGATCTCTCGGCTTCTCCCTCAGCGAGTAAGCGACAAGCGAGAGCTCCTTCTCCATCTCCAGCTTTCCCTCTCAACTACAAGACTCCAGCTCTCCTCTACACTACAGTCTCAGATATATTAATTTGTCCAGCTTTCCTTCTATGCTTTTTGCCTATCTTAGAGAGAATTTGAGCGAGTCTCTTCTTTATTTAAGCAAAAAGGCTTTCTTCATTCGTTGGAATTATTCTGTTGTAGAGTTAATATCTATCAAGAATTATACTTTCATTTTTTGTAAACAGCTATTAATTGATATGGGTGCTTGTGTGATTTGTGGAGCAAAAACCTTTTGTTGGTAGTTTTGTGAAATTAAGTTTAATATTTATTATTGTCGTCAGACATTTTACCTGTCGGAATTAAAATTGTTGTTACAATTTTTTTTTTTAAGAAAAGGAAAAGTCAAACTAGCCTTTAAGTCCGCGGGCTGTCTTTTTATGAGGCGGGGTCTAAAAAATGAGCGGGAATTCAGTAGTTGGGCCTGAGCCCCACAAAGGTTCAGTCCGAATTCCTAGGTCTATAATAGGCACATGTGAAACTCAAGTAAGCAATAGTGAAATTTAAGTAGACATTCTTGAAATTAAAGTTGGAAATGAGGAGTCACATGGGATCTATGTTGAATGTCTAATCTTATATGGAATAAAAAGAAGTTTAAGTAGGTAATCACAAAACTACAATAGACAATCATAAAACTAAAGTGGGTAATTGCCAAATTAAAGTTGGAAATAGTGAGTCATAGGGATTCCACACAAAAAATTAACGGATGTTTAAAATAATTAAAGGAGTTGTTATTTTTGCTATATTTGAAAATTTGAGGATTTTTGCATGCAAGTAAATATTATGGTGTCACATGTACGCGAGCCAAAGGTTCAGTATTAAATTTTTACCATGACCCTTAAACATATCTTTTCTCTAACCTAACTTATTGGGCAGTAGTGAGGCCCACAAATGTTCTTGGGCTATGGAATAAAAATAAAAAACGGTAGGCCAGGAAAATAAAAGGGGAAGAAAACTTAGTCCTCGAAAAAAAAAAAACGGAAAAGGGAAAAAAAGGAAAAGGCATAAACCCTGCGTTTCCCGCCGCAGAGGCATAAACCTCGCAGCTCCCGGGAGAACCCCCTTAACACAGACATGGTGAAAGCCTACCTGCGATATGAGCCGGCGGCATCCTTTGGGGTCATTGTGTCTGTTGAATCTAATATTTCTTTCGACAGTTCCGGCAAGCACCTTCTCGCTCCGGCCCTCGAAAAGGTCGGCGTTTGGCATGTGCGTCAGGGCATCTGCACCAAAGAGCTTACCCCTTCTCCTGCTGCACGTGGTCCTTCTCTCACTGTCACCTCAATCGCTTCCTCCACCTCTTCTCTGGTAACAATAACTGCTTCCTGCTTCCTGTCTTTTCACCACGTTTGCTACTTTGCGGCATTGAAAATTAGTCGTTTGTTATAGATAGTGTTTGAGCTGTCTTGAACCATGGTAAATAAGATATTTTTTAAGTTGAACCTTTATTTCATAAAATAATGGATTCTCGTAAAAGTGGGCAACCATGGCTAGCTAAAGTCGTCAGTTGGGAAGTATTTTGGCCCTTTTTTCGTTACTGAAGAGACATGGATTTTTTTTTTTCCTGATTTTCATTTTTCAGTTTGGTTAATTGAAGTAGAACAAATTTGTGCTGGAACTCCCCTACAAAGGTTTTCACTATTGAATTCCAAGAATATGCTTGAATTCGAGTACCTGAAAATGACATGGTTTTGATTGCAGATAGCTAGTGGTTATGCAAATGGGAGCATAAGAATTTGGAATTCCGATGCCGGAACATGTGAGACAACCTTAAATGGACATAAGGGGGCTGTCACTGCTCTTCGTTACAATAAGGCAGGATCCATGCTCGCGTCTGGCAGCAAAGATAATGATGTTATTTTATGGGACGTGATTGGTGAGACAGGGCTATTTCGCCTGCGTGGTCATCGGGATCAGGTTTGCTGCAACTTCAAGTTAAACTTGTAAATGCGGACATTCTGGGTTCTATTATTGGTTAACTGCTTAACTGTTTTATACTCCCTCCGTCGCTAAAATATGTCGCAATTTTTCTGAAGACCCGAACCAAGAGAACTCGAAAACCTAAGTAATGTGTACAAATTAGTTTCTTTCCAAGTATGTCCTCAATTAAATGCATCATCGGAATGTGCATCCTATTGTAATTTTAATTCTCGATAAGGGTATTTTAGGACAAAACAAGTCTGAAATGAGACTTATTAATAGGGACGGCGGGAGTAATTTGCACCACTTAAAGCCATGATGAGTTTTCTTATTCTGACTCAAGTTTATTTTCTTCATTTTAGGTAACTGATGTTGTTTTTGTGAGTTCTGGGAAAAAACTTGTTAGTTCCTCCAAAGACAAGTTCTTGAGAGTGTGGGATCTTGATACTCAGCATTGTATGCAAATTGTTAGTGGTCATCATAGTGAAATATGGTCCATAGACATTGATCCAAATGAAAGGTACTTGGTCACTGGTTCTGCAGATAAGGAACTTCGATTTTACACCCTTAAGCATGACTCAGTGAATGATCCTATAAATGCAGACAATGCTGTTGGTAATGGAGATTCTTCTATTCAAAACAAATGGGAAGTCTTAAGATATTTTGGTGAAATTCAGCGTCAAAACAAGGATAGAGTTGCAACTGTGCAATTCAACAAGTCAGGGGATTTGCTAGCTTGTCAGGTTGCTGGGAAGACAGTAGAAATATACCGCTTATTAGATGATTCTGAAGCAAATCGGAAAGCGAAACGTAGACTTCACCGAAAAAAGGAGAAGAAACATGGCAAAAAGTCACTACAGGTTACCAAAATTGAGGATAGACAAAACGAGAATGCAGCAGGAGATAATCCTGTTACAACTGACCAACCTATAGAAACAATTAACCCTGCTGTTACCATATCAGATGTTTTTAAGCTTCTTCATACCATAAGAGCTAGCAAAAAGATATGCTCCATTTCTTTCTGTCCAATTACACCTAAGAATTCTCTGGCAACTTTGGCTCTGTCTTTGAATAATAATTTACTGGAGTTCTACTCTATTGATAATGGTGCAACCACAAAATCACTAGCTATTGAGCTTCAAGGACAACGTTCAGATGTTAGAAGTCTGACGCTTAGCTCAGACAACACTCTTTTGATGTCAACCAGTCATAATGCAGTAAAAATTTGGAACCCAAGTACTGGTTCTTGTTTACGAACCATTGAATCAGGGTATGGACTATGTGGTATAATTCTTCCCCACAGCAACTATGGACTTGTTGGGACTAAAAGTGGAAGCATGGAAATTATTGACATAGGAAGTGGCACTTGTCTTGAAGTAGTGGAAGCTCATGGTGGCTCTGTGCGCTCAATTGCTGTCTTACCAGATGAGAATGGTTTTGTCACAGGAAGTGCAGACCATGATGTGAAGTTCTGGGAGTATCAATTGAAGCAAAAACCTGGTCAAGTGTGTTCGTCATATCATTCATTTCTTTCCTTTTTTTTTTAATGACATCTTAATACAAAATTAAAACGTCTTTTGTAGAAGTGGTTTAATATGGTCTCTCTTAAGATAGATAAAGAATGAGTAAAAGCCCTTGCTACCCCCACCCCCCCCAAAAAAAAAACCCAAATTCCCCTCCTGGTTTTGTTGAGTCTTCTATATCTCTAAAATTGTTCTAAGTTTAGATATTTTGCATAATATCAGTTATGTTATATCAATTGCCATGTTTGTTTTAGTAGTGACACCTTATTTTTTCTGTTTACTTTCAGGCTAGAAAGCAACTCAGTGTGTCAAATGTGAGGACTTTGAAAATGAATGATGACGTTCTTGTGGTTGCAATAAGCCCTGATGCTAAATATATTGCTGTTGCCCTGTTAGATTATACTGTAAAGGTCAGATGGCTCAACCTTATCCCAATTTGCTTACATTCATCATTTGATCATTTTCATAATTTTCACTTTCTCGATGGTCGTTCTCATTTCTGTTGTACTTCATTTGTGTTACATCTTACATTTTCCCACACCTCCCTGGGGGAACAAGATAGTGTGCATATGTTATAAAATGTCATGTCAAGTCCCAAAATTAGTGAAGGTGAAGAGAAGCAAATTTAATGTACTAGAGATCTCGTAACGTGTCTATGAACCATATGAAGATGTCACCTTCATTGTCTGTCACATGTTGCATGCATTCACATTACTATTGAGTACTGCATGGGCTATGAAGAATGAACTTCTGGTGTATTTCATTGGCACTATTGCATTGTCAATTATTTTTTAGTTATCTTGATGAGTTTATTCATTTCTTTTTCAGATTCACTTTGTTGACACGTTCAAAATCTTTCTTTCCTTGTACGGTCACAAGCTGTCTGTTCTATGTATGGATATCTCATCAGATGGAGAACTTATTGTGACTGGCTCTGCAGATAAAAATATAAAGATTTGGGGTTTAGATTTTGGTGACTGTCATAAATCCATTTTTGCACATGCTGACAGGTGTTACATAATCTTTCATGTCAGTTATATTTATTTTGTGGTTGAGATTTCACTTGAAAGTATCTGATGAAATTTATCTGGTAGTGTTACGGCAGTGAAATTTGTTCCCAAGACACACTATGTGTTCAGTGTTGGGAAAGACCGCTTGGTAAAGTACTGGGATGCTGATAAATTTGAGCTGCTGTTAACTCTCGAGGGACATCATGCAGATATTTGGTGTCTTGCTGTTAGTAGTCGTGGTGATTTTGTTGTCACTGGATCTCATGATCGATCTATCCGCCGCTGGGATCGCACTGAAGAACAGTTTTTCATTGAGGTATACTCAATTTGTTTGGGCTTGGGCTAAGATAGAGGACCTTGATTATGATTGGAAGGTAGATGCAGTGTTGATCTTATCAGTATAATTTGTTTCACCTCAACAAGACAAACCATTTTAATTGCAGGAAGAAAAGGAAAAAAGGTTGGAGGAGATGTTTGAGGATGATTTAGACGGTGCATTTGAAAACAAGCACGTGCCCAAGGAGGAAATTCCAGAGGAGGGAGCTGTGGCTATAGCTGGGAAGAAAACCCAGGAAACCCTTACTGCAACTGACTTAATTATTGAGAAACTAGACATAGCCGATGCTGAAAGAAAGCGTATTGCTGAACATCAGGTATGGTGCGCACTTGCCTTGTGATGAGTGTTGCCTCTTCGAGACCACTTGTGATGCCTGCTGATAAAGTATGGCTCAAGCATGCGTAATTAAATGCATCTAAATAGATGAAAGATGGATCATGCATTTTCACAAACATATGTTTTGCAGATACTTAGTTAATGGAGGTCCCTTAATTTGGTTTAAACTTAAATTTAGTAATACATGATATCAAACTAAATACTAGTTAATTTTTAGGGTTAAGGTGTAAAAATACCCATAAACTTATCTTCAATGAGCAAAAATACCCATGAAGTTTTTTCGAGTGCAAAATACCCATGAACTTTAAAATCTAAGCAAAAATGACAGCCATTAAAATCACCTAATGTCCATTGCTTTTTGTGGTGGGACCCCTGCATTCTACAAGAAGTAATGGACGTTAGGTGTTTTTAACGGTTGTATCATTTTTACTCTGATTTTATAGTTTATGTGTATTTTTGCACATGAGAAAAGTTTGTAGGCATTTTTGCACATTAGATTTAGGTTTATGGGTATTTTTGTGCTTTAAACTTTAACTTTATGATCATCTAGTTAATAGTCAATAATGTTTAATCAATAGAGTTCATTATACTTTTCTGATGCAGTATCTGGGATTTCTTCCACTAAATTACAGTTTGCCATGGTTCTGTTTTTCAGGCAGAGAAAAATAGTGATGTTGCTGTATTTCAAGCAAATCCTGTCATGAATGGGCTTCCACCTTCTGATTACGTTCTTAGTGCATTTTCAGATGTTCACTCCAATGATCTAGAGCAAACGTTGATGGTATGCATAGGATATACACATCCATGTGATGTTGTACTAAAGTGGATTGGGCTATGGTTTTTGGATCCTTTTCTCAACCGATTAATGAAACATGTTGAGCATTGCATTTGGTTGGAGCAAACCTGCTTTGATTTTAAAAAGATGATTATATTGTTTGAAAGTATAAAAAGAAGTCTTTAATTATTTTGGTGTTTGCACTAGTCAATCTGTATGTTTTATTAGTTGCATATATTTGTTGATTTGGCCCAAGTTATCTATTGATTATTCCAGATAGTTATCAGCAGTTATACAAAATTAGAGGAGTTTGAAACTAAATATGCTAGAGTTTTGCAATACACGAGAGAGAGATTTAAAAATTTGTTTTGCTAGCTTCCATCATTGTCACAGTTCCTTTTGGTTTGGGAATAATTAACAACTAAATAACAAACAACTTTGGTAAGAGCAATAAATCATTCATTAACCTGGTGTTAGTGAAGGCTCTCAGATTTGAGTTTGACCTTTCTTCTATATGGGTTAGCTGAGGGGTATAAAATATATAGAAATTTAGCCCGCCTTTTTAGGTTACCAGGACACCCCAAAAATTTAGTCAGGCCTGGCTTATTTGTAGTTTTGTCTTAAATTTTATTGTTGGTTGTAAATATCTACGATAAAGTACAATAGCGTTAGCGTTGTATGATCTTTGCAACTGATCCCACCTAGTAGAACAGGGTTTTGTTGTTGTAGATTGTGAACATCTGGTTTCATCTAACTTGGTTCAATTTTCTTATGCAGGCTTTACCATTTTCAGATGCTTTGAACCTCCTATCATACTTGAAGGACTGGATATCATATCATGACAAGGTATTTCTGTATGCGTTGTTATATTAAACTTCCGGTCTTGATACTTTTTCTCCTCCTCCAAGTTTCAAACCAACCCCCCCTCCTTGTACCACCCCTGCTGTCCTCCCTTGTGATAGTTCCTTTTATATGATAAATGATGACAACATAAAGCCAATGAATCAATTCCTTTAAAACCCTCCCAAAACATTTTTGAAAGTCGAGAATCTTCTTATGGCTTTATCATTGCAGGTTGAGCTTGTTTGCAGGATTAGCACTGTGTTATTGCAGATACATTATAATCAGCTGGTTACCACCCCAGCTGCTAGGCATGGATTGACTGTTCTCAGCGACATTCTTTATAAAAAAGTCAAGGTATCTACCACTCCCTGGGGGCAGGTTTTTTTTTAATACGCAAAAACATTTGTGGTTTTTTTGAGTGTCGGTAAAGATATATTTGAATCTGACATTTTTGTTACTTTGAATTAATTTTTTTGCTATCGGAACTCTTGAAGTAATTCATAGATTAGATCTTACGGGTGTATTTGATGTGCTTATCATGAATGATGTATAAAAGACCTACTCCATCACGTTACTGTTTTGTGATCATCTGTCTCTATTTAACTGCTCCATCCTTTTCAAGTTTTTCTAGTGCACTAATGTGTTTTTTTTAAGGCCTGCTCCAAGCTTTTCTTAGTAACATATGTGCTTACCGTTGTTTTATTTCCTGTAGAAGTAACTGAACGATTTAGCCATTCTTTGTTGATTTACATCTTCATGTGTTGGTTGCTTGTCAGGGATGTAAAGATACCTTTGGTTTTAACCTCGCAGCCATGGATCACCTTCAGGTTTGTCTCATAATCTGCAAATCTTTTGTACACTTTTTGTTTTTGAGAAAAAAAACGCTAATTTAGTTTAAAAATGATCTTACAGCAAATGATGGCTTCAAGATCAGATGCCATCTTTCGTGATGCAAAATCAAAACTACTAGAAATACGTGTTCAACAATCAAAACGTGAGCAAAGGTCTGATCTTGGAGAAGTGAGGCGGAAGAAAAAGAAGACATAAAAGCGATTCATTGGACATATTGAAGCTGGCGATGATGGTAATCTGATAAGAGTAACGAGTATGAAATCACATGCAAATATGTGGAATTGAAATTTTTAATCTGATAGGGTAAAATCCATTTATTGTTGTTGTAATATTTATTTTAGTGATTTAGTAGTTAGTTAAGTGCAACTCAAGTATAGGAGCAAGTGGAGTCGTTAAGGATTGTTTACTGAGTCAATTATTTTATTTTAAATATTTTTATTAAACATGTTCAGGTCTGTTATTTTCTTTGGTCGTGTGTTAATGAGCCTATATTTTAGGGAGTCATAGTTATTTTTCTGTCTATAAATAGTGAGGCTCAATACATGTAAAAATCATCCGGTAATAAAACCAGTATTTGGCTGCGGTCCTTAGTCCTCAATTTCCTTTCAAACGTGGGATCAAATTGATTAAATTCTCTCATAAAGCAAAAGTGATAAAGGGATGAAAACATAATAGTGGGAAATAATACAAATGTGCTTTTGACATTAATCTAATCGGTACAACAAACATTTTTTTAGTTTTAAGTTTTAACCCTACTTGGCCAAGGAGCTCATCAATGTGGCATGGGATTAATTCTCAAGTGCTCTAATTGGATGCGCAGCCCTTAAGTAGCCGCTAACATACTTGAAAATAAATAAAAACGTACGACTATATACAAACCAAGTGGGATGTTTGAGTGAATTGAATTAATTGAAGTTTTTTCTCTCATAGGTGATTCCAAACTGCCAATTCTCGGGAGCAACGTGCCTGGAAGTGGAGCACCTTCCGTCACTTGTTCTAACACGGAAGGTCAAAGACTCTCCCTGTAACATTTCATTGGTCTCCCACTTCTGACCCACCAATTCCTCCTCAGAACTGTCCATTTCACCTTCTTGCTTCCCTTCACTTTCACTCCCACCACATCCCCTGCTCCTCCCACATTCCACACTGACACCAAATAGAAATAAGGATTCCCAGTTATGGCGAACCGTATGCCACCTTCCCTCTTGCATGCCACCCTGCATTTCAATTCATTCTCAATCACAGTTTGCCTAATCATCTAATAGCAACGGCAACAATGATTGATGCGTATTACTAAAGAGGACATTTTGAGAAACTAACTCACATTTGTTACAAATAATCACTTTAACTAATTTTCTTAACATTCACATATTATTCATCAAACTCTTATATTAAGATATAAGATCGATATTAAAGTAATGAGAGAGTAGAGAAGCAAGTGAGAACCTGCGATAGTTGATAGGGACAATGCCACCTTGGTACTCGGCGATGTCAAGGTAAGCAGGCTTGGCTAAGTCGAAGTGTTCGCGGGGTGGGTTGCACCATCCTCCATTGTTGCTTGGGAGGTTGAAGTTGGGAGGGCAATAATCGGTGGCCGTCACGAAAATGGAAGGTTTGATATGCTTACACCATGGTGAGTTCACGCATCGGATTTCGTAGCAGGCACCACTTGTGAGTCCATTGTTGTACAGAACTTGGCTCAGTGCTGCCGTCTCGAGTCCATATCCTTCTTTCACTACATCCTCGTACCCACATGCTCCTCCTGCCATGCACGTTGTTCTCAGTATATTAAAATGAAGCAAGACTTTCTCGTAACAAATTAAACGGCTTTGTTGCTCCTCAGTTATTAAAAGCATTCCCTATCATTGTAAACTTGTTTGTATAATTAATTTAATATGGTGATCTTAAATTGATTAGCTCGTTGTACTATGCGTGGACATTATGAGCAAAAAATAGGAGGAAAAAGAAAGCTAGCATGATGGTTAGATGTGAAGGCAGATATTCAAGTGCTTAAATTCTATTGTTGTAATCCAACAAGAGGAAAAAAAGTGGGGAAAAAGACACTACACAAGCCTAAAGTAAATACATAAAATCATTTTAGATCCCGTCCTAAACGTTAGATCTCTTTGCATAATTAGATTATATAAAAAATGTTAATAAAATTAGTTTATATGATATATATTTTCTAAAGCATCATACTCATCTTCTTTAGTTCCCTCTCCCTCTCTCTTACCTGATTGTTATTAATAGAGCATTAATAAGGGTAATTTGAAAAAAAAAAATTGACAAAAATTTAAAATAATTATATATTTAATATCAAAATCAACTCTATTATTAAGTCATACGTTAAGGATATGGCATAGTTAATGTATATAAAGATCATATGGATTCTCTAGTTCAGCCCAATCCCTAATATCAATTAATAACAAATAAGAAGTCATGATTATTTATTTAAAAAGTGTTAAATACATGAAAATAACTTATAATTTTGAAAATTTGACTATGAATTCTGTAAATCTTTTTCCATCGTTGTACCCATTGAATAAGTTTAAAGAGATTAAGGGTTATACCCACGAATTACACTCCATTATTATATTATAACGATCTAATTAACTGTAAGAAAATTATCTGTATGCATTTAAAAGCTTGAAGAGGTATTAATTATCAAATTTTAAAGACCTTATGTGCACATGATTGAATACTTAAAGGCTGCTGAATAGCGATCAATAATGTTAAAATGGAATATATATATACACACACACACACCATATGTTGAAGAGCCTCCTTCATAGAAAGTGGCGTGAGCTTGCTTCCAAGGACTGGGCTTGTATATATTGGATATAATTATAGTGATAAGATGCAAATTAGTGTGAAATAATGTTATCCTATAAGTTTTAAAACATAATAATGTTGTCCCACTGTAAGATAAATTAGAAGTAATTATTCGGTGAAAAACATACCGGACGGATCCATGTTTGGATCCGGATCAAAGCTCCATGAGTTGATCCTCCAAGATCTACGCCAAAACTTTAAACTAGTTCGGACCACTAGAAAATCTAGAGCCCAAACGGGGTGGCACAGCAGAGCACCACACAAGAAAGAACATAGAAAGAGAAGGGAGTAGTCGGAAAACTCAACGACTGGGATGAGAAAAACTGATGGGATGAGCTCCTATTTATAGGAGTGGGCTAGGGACATTTTGGGAACTCAAAATATCCACTACCACCATCAGTTGAGAGATTCCCTCAACCTCTCATTTGACTAAGTCAATTAAGAATATAAATAAATATGTTTATATTCATCTTGTAACTGATGGTAGATTATTTAAATGATATAAATTAAATTTCACTATTTAATTTATATTTTTAAATATCTTCTAGATAACTATCTGACTCACAGCTGAGTCAACAACCCATCTTTTATCTGATTAATTAAACACTTAATTAATCACTAATATCAGGAATAATTCAAATTTCCTGATTTTATCAGATATTAAGCTGACTCAT
>QFDD01115426.1:0-10640 GCA_006871305.1 Vachellia collinsii
TATTACTATGAGAACTTATTGATAACTTTGAAGTGATTAAGAATTTTTGTTAAAATTGGTCAAGCCTTTTAAAATTTTAAAATTATTTTTAATCAAGTTTTTTAACTAGAGAATTTTGCTTAGTTACTTATGAGGATTTTTATTTAATTATAAAACAAAAGGAAAGCCCATCCAAATTATAGTGACCGTAACGAAGTTACCCACCTTATTCAATCACCGATATTGTTAGAACATCCAGATTATAGTGTCTTTGTTGAGGTACATGTGATACTTAACCAATGTTGGGAAGTTGAAGTGGTACAGTTTGATTAAAAGTCCAATATCAGTGTAGATGCTTTGATAATGGAAGTTTAACAGATGCTGGTCAATCTACTGATAGTAGATACTCCTTTAAAACATTCGTAGTGGTGTGGGCTCAGGTGGTTAGTGTTTGAATGTCCCTCTTACCATAAAAAAAAAAACAAAAAGAAAACTCTGTTGAATATAAGTATTGCATGACCCCCTATGGTAGTTTAAATAAAAAATTTAAAATTTTCTATGTGTGATATATATAAACACACACACACTTCCGTGTGTGTAATGTGTATTTATTCCACAAATTAATTGATGAAAAATGAATACAATAACAAATTAGGTTTCAACTAGTATTTTAAAAATAACATAAAAACTTATAAGAAAAAAACAACTTTTTAAGAAGATCTTTAATAGTTTTGGAACAATTTGGAGGGCAAAAATACAATATTTGAAATAAGTGTTAGAAGATTTATATTTCATCAGATATTGATATATTTAATAATAAATAAACGAAAAATTTAACATGCAAATCTCTATAAATTCACCTCATTTTTAATTAGACTCTTGTATTTCTTTTATTGAATCCTTATATTTTACTCAGTTATATGTACTGATCCATGGACTTGTACTTTGTAAGGGACCTCTCCTTTTCTTTTCTAAATAAAATCAAAATATATTAGATTAAACAAAAGATCATATATATATATATATAAGAAGACATATATAATTCACAATACACTTTTTCCATTCTTTTCTCCAAGAGTCTAGTCCTCTTCCTACTTAAAAATGAATGATGTCTTTTGAATTTTATGTGTTATATCAAGGAGTTGTGAGTTTGATCTTACTTGTAACACTTTTATAATTTCCTAGGATTAGGATTTTAATTTTGTTATATTGAATCTTTGATTATCATTTGCATCAACTATGTGATTTTTGGTATTTTAATTTATAATTTGAATTATTCATAAATATATGTAAGAAGACATAAATAAATATAATAATTTTTTATTTTTATACCAATGATAAATAAATAAATTTTATTCCATCATTTTGTAAGAATTATATTTTTTTATTTTATATTTACTGATAACTTATATATTCTTTAGTCAGCATTAAAAATTAGGTGATACTATAAGGATAAATGATTAATGTATCTTAAATAATTTCACAAACTATTATCTTTTAAACTTATAATCTATAAAAATAATTATTAATTACATGAATAAAATTTAGAGTGAATCCTTTGAGACAAGGGTGTGCATATGCATGGATGTGTGTGTGTAGCTTGGAAAATATATTATAATATATATATTTATATATATATAAGTAGACATTTATATAAAAGATTACTGACACATTATTGAAAGCTTAATCTACCATACAATGGATGTTTATTTATTAGTGTGACGAGGACGTTTTGATTCAAAAGCGTCTAAGTTCTCTTCATGTAAGAATGTGGGTCCCTTCTCTCTTCTCCGTCCTTTATTTTTCCCATACAACTCAAAAACAACGGCGCTCCTCTACCTTTCTCTCTTTCCGTTTATGGTTTTCGGTTTCGTATTGCGAAATCGATACAATAGAATAATACGACCTTACTAGTAGCGGCAAGCAATAAAGCTGTAATGTAGAAAACGTTGCCGAAAGAAATTCTGTAATCCGCTCACCAAATAGAGCAGGGAGAGAGAGAGAGAGAGAGAGGGAGCCTGGTGTGGTGGTGGTGTTCGATTAAAGTCGAGCCCAGAACCAGAAGTGCTTCTCTGGACTAAAAGCTTCGAATCCGGTTCGTGCTCCCAGCCGTGGTTTGCAACGTTTTACGCGCGCGTGGAAGCAGGATTCTTCCTTAGTTTGATGGGTTTTCCTTAATCGGTATTGGGATTTGTTTCTTGTGCAAGTTGGTTCATTTATGTTCTTCCCAATGAAAGAGGTGGTGCAGGGTGATATGGGGGTTACGCTGGTATTTGAAGCTTGCTCTTTTTGTAAAATATTAGAATAGTGGGTTTGTTTGTATTGCATATTCACTCCTGAACAAGGTTTTAGTCTTCCGGTTCAGGGATAAGATCTGATGAAGATGGCGTATTGATTGCAATCTAGGTTTTGCTTCCTACTGTGGCGCTTTTTCTGCAGGTACATTTGGTCGGCATTACTGGTTTTCTGCTTTGTTTTCCTTCTTTTAGTGCACGTTAGTGGACTTCGATTTTTAAAATAATATTTCTGCTGGTCTGGGGTGGGGGGTTGCAACTCTTGAATTTTTATTATTTAATAGTTTTTTATTAATATATATATAGATAGATATTGGTTGTGGAAAATGTCTTCTTCATTGGGACTGTTATTGACTAGTTTATTCTATTCCATCCCAAAAGGGTATGTCAATTGAAAAGGGTTTAGACCTTAAAACTAAACGTACGGCATTGAAGAGGAATAGTTTCGATCTTTTCATTAAGCCTATTGTTCATATATTGTTCTGTTGCATTCGATTCAGATCTTACTCATTTTTTGACCCTGTTGAACTATTTTAACAGGTCATAAGGCATAGAGCACTGAAATCTTCCGGAGTTGCAGGCAGAAAATGTTAGTGATCTTTTTTCGGCTTTTGAGAACGCTATTGTTCAAAGGGTTGTGAGCTAATATATTGTATCTTTGGATGGATTAAAGGGGCAAAAAACATATTGGATCAATGTTTAAAACAGTAGCATCTGGACTTTCAATTTTGTTCCTCCTCAACTTTGTATCTGCAACAGATAATGAATTTCCCAGATGTAACTGTGATGATGAGGCCAGCTTGTGGACTATTGAGAGTATTCTGGAGTGCCAGAGGGTCAGTGATTTGTTGATTGCTGTGGCCTACTTTTCCATACCCATTGAGCTGCTTTGTTTTATCAGTTGCGCGAATGTCCCATTCAAATGGGTTCTTGCTCAGTTCATTGCCTTCATTGTACTATGTGGATTGACACATTTGCTGAATGCATGGACTTATGGTCCTCACTCTTTCCAGCTGATGGTGGCACTTACAGTATTCAAAACTCTCACAGCTTTGGTATCGTGTGCCACTGCTATTACTCTCATGACTCTCATTCCTTTGCTTCTTAAAGTGAAGGTCAGAGAATTATTGCTGAGGAAGAAGGCCTCTGAACTTGGGCGAGAAGTTGGTATCATTATGAGGCAGAAGGAAGCTGCAAAACATGTGAGGATGCTCACTCGAGAGATTCGCAAATCACTTGATAGGCATAATATTTTGGACACCACCTTGGTAGAGCTGTCTGAAACTCTTGGTTTGCAAAACTGTGCAGTCTGGATGCCTAATTTTGATAAAACAGAGATGAACCTCACTCATGAATTGAATAGGAGGAATCTTAATCTTTCTATACCCATTACGGATCCAGATGTTGTGAAAATTAAGGCAAATGATGGGGTAAGTATTCTTACCCCTGCCTCAGCACTTGCTGCTGCTAGTAGTGGAAGTTCTTCTGAGGCAGGACCAGTGGCTGCAATTCGGATGCCAATGCTTCGGATTTGCAATTTCAAAGGTGGAACACCCGAGGTAAGGCAGGCATGTTATGCAATATTGGTTCTAATTCTTCCTGGTGGACAGCCTAGATCTTGGAGTAATCAGGAGCTGGAAATAGTTAAGACAGTTGCTGATCAGGTTGCTGTAGCTCTCTCTCATGCTGCAATTCTTGAAGAGTCCCAACTCATGAGGGAGAAGTTGGAGGAGCAAAATCGAATTCTACAACAGGCGCAAAGGAATGCTTTGATGGCGAGTCAGGCAAGAAACTTATCTCAGAAGGTCATGAGTGATGGAATGAGAAGACCAATGCACTCAATTTTGGGTTTGCTTTCAATTATACAAGATGAGAATTTGAAAAGCGAACAGAAACTCATTGTGGATTCAATGTTGAGAACCAGCAATGTGCTATCAAACTGGATAAATGATGCCATGAACATTTCAGCCAAGGATAATGGAGAATTTCAATTGGAGATGAGATCTTTTGGGCTGCATTCCATGATAAAAGAAGCAGCATGCCTTGCCAAGTGTCTTTGTGTTTATAGGGGCTTTGGTTTTAAAATCGAGTGTGAGAGGTCTTTGCCAGATAACGTTATGGGTGATGAGAGGAGGGTTTTTCAGGTGATTCTACATATGGTTGGAAACTTATTGGATGGTAATCATAGGGGAGGGATTCTTGTACTTCGGGTTCTTGCGGAGAGAGGAAGTCAGGAAAGAAATGACCGTGGGTGGACAACCTGGAGGCCAAGCTCATCTAGTGGGGATGTAAATATTAGCTTTGAGATGGGGATCATTAGAGGCAATTATGAGTTGGAGAGTTCACTTTCTATAGGACTTGGCGGTAGGAGATATTCTAGTTGTAGAGATGAAGTCAGATTGAGCTTCAGCATTTGCAAGAGAATAGTTCAGGTGAGAGTCATGAAATCTGGTTTTTTGTTTGTGCATCATATGATTTTCATTATTACACTCCTGCATCGTAGTTAAATAACACTTCATTATACTTTGCATTCTTTTGTTTTGCACTTTTTCTATCTTCATACATTAATGCAAATTAAAGTTCTCTTTTGAATGATGAGATTACATTTGTATTCGGTAACCTGATTTGGAATGGTTCTGCCTCATTCTGGAGAAGAAAAAAATGGAAGCTTGGTTTCGTCAAATTAATGTGTTCTAGGCATAACACGTGGGAATTGTTAGGTATATTAGTCATAATAACTTGAATACGTTATAGTTCTAATATTAATGATAATAAATTGAATATGCCATAGTTCTAATGTCCTTAACCAGCACTTTCAAGCATGATAGCATTTTAGGGCATAATTTCCCCTTTGTTTAGGAGCTACGTTGTTGAATGTGCTGGGAATGTTGGCTTGAATGTTATAGTGGCTATGTTACCTTGGAAAATAACTCATCTAATAGAAGTATGAAGAGACAATTCTCTAATGTTAGGTTTTAATTTATGGTTGATTATTTGATTGATTATTCATGCTTTTGACATTCTTCGGGTCGATTAGTACTGTATCTTAAGTTGTTCAAGGCGTTTTAAATTCCCTGATGTTTATTTGATGTTGAAATTGTGAAGTAGCAGTTACTGTGCCATGCATATTTTTCTCACTTGTTTTGCATTGATTCTGATTTCTTATGCTTTTGGCAGTTGATGCAAGGGAACATCTGGTTTGTGCCAAATACCTTAGGTTATCCTCAAACCATGGCCCTTGTTCTTCGGTTTCATTTACGACAGTCTATTTCTATTTTCATCTCGGAGCCTGGTGAATCCTCTGAGCGCACAGATTCTAATTCTCTGCTCAGAGGTCTGCAAGTCTTGTTGGCTGACAATGATGATGTAAATAGAGCCGTGACACAAAAGTTGCTTCAGAAGCTAGGTTGTGTCGTCACTTCAGTTTCTTCAGGATTTGAATGCCTTGCGGTCATTGCACCTGCTGGATCTTCTATTCAAGTCATTCTTTTGGATCTTCAAATGCCCGAGTTAGATGGCTTCGAAGTTACCTCAAGGATTCGGAAATTTAGAAGCCGAAATTGGCCAATGATTGTTGCCTTGACTGCTAGTGCCGATGAAGATTTGCGTGAAAGATGTATGCAAATTGGTATCAATGGAATTATAAGAAAACCTGTTATGTTGCAGGAAATTGCTAGTGAACTTCGGAGGATCCTGATGCATGCACGCCTGCATGGAAATGAAGTCCAGTGAGAGGAGAGAGGTTGTAAATTTTAAAAACTGGAGCATCAACAAGATAAGTTGTTTTGAGCTGGTGCTGGTAGAGTTATACACCACCTTTTGCTCACTCCCGCAATACTTCATCCTAGAGATTTTATACACATTAAATTCTTATGTGGGAAATTATATACAGATTAGTTCAATGTGTTTTCATTATGTATATCATATATGTATTTTCAAACATTAAACAAAAGCATGTCCAGGAACATCAATACAGTCAAAATTGAAAGAGAAAAAGGGAAAAAGAACACTAGTTCAGGATTACAGGATCAGTTCAGGTTTTTTTGCTATTCACTTCACTTGCCAGCAATATGAACCTTCTATTTGTCAAAATATGCTGGTATGGCTATTTTCTTGTTTCTGAGATTTGTTTTCCAGTAGAACAAAATTTTAAGTTTATACATGAGTTATGCAAATAGTAAAAATAATTATCGAAGTTGGTATTTCTAATAGAGACCAAATGGCGGACCTATTTTGATTAGTTTCTACTGTCTGTCTTCTCACAGGTAGTTTATGATTCTCTCACTACAAATTGTTTTCCTCACTTGATCATCAGTGCTCCATTATCCTCTTCTATTACATGCACTTATTAATGATGAAAATTGGTGAGCATGCTGCACAAAGCTTTTCCATTATCTTTCTTTGCTGCAACTTGTCTTCTGATTTAGTAATCCATATATTTGGAGAAAGTTACACTTACTATACAAGATCCTTATAACTGTATCAAAACACCTTCACTGATAAGATGAACTGAAATTTCATTGCATAATCTGAATGAAACATTGTAAAGACTGATGTCCCCTTGGCTGGGCCCCCCCCCCCAAAAAAAAACAAAAAAGAAAAAAGAAAAACCCACACACCAAAAAAAGGAAATGGAAAATTGCTGAAAAATTCAACATTGCAAAGTTTATCGTCCAAAGGTACGTAAGGATCTAGGTTCTTGAGTGGGTACAAGTTTTCTTCAATTAGGTGTAGCATATCTTCAGTTATGTGCAAATGTATTCTATTTTGTACATTCATTTGCATATAGATGAAGATATGTTGCACAAGGTTAAAAAGTAGTGGCATCTATTGAAATGCATCTGGGTCCTTAAACAAAATTCAACTACATTTGGACAATTAGTTTTGCAATAAAGGACTTTTCAGTAATTTCCCGAAAAAATAATGGAATAAGGGAGAGCGCACACATGAAAACCAGTGGCAAGCTGCACTTGCACAATGCTTTTACCTTTTCTATTTATTGTACTCCTGTTGCAACATTTAGCATTTGGATAATCTGTATGTGTAGATTATTGCACAAATTAGTGCGCTTGTATAGTGTAAGGATCCTTTGGGTTTCTTGATTATGAAGTTCTTGAATAGAGAGTTACCTAAAGACTAGAGATGTGTATGAGATCTACTTTGTTTTTTTTTTCTCTTTCTCCTAGCCAATAATTTCTCCCTTAGCTTAATAAAAAACTTCGCTATTAGGAATTTCAGAGGATCCACTCGCTACGCTAGTGTTGCTGAGTTGGTTCCATTGATCTGAATGAATATTATTGTGACTGAATTATCAGTGGTCCTCCCACGAGGGTTTTGTCAGTTTCCTCCTCCATGAAAGTTCCAAGTCGCGTGTCTATATATAGCAAGCCGTACTGTTTACAAGTCTTCAATAGTGGTGGTTTGTTTTTCAATTGTATGGAGTGCAAAATCTAGTTTTGAATAATGCCTTATGGGCAATACTGTTTTATATGTTACTTTATCCAATGCTTCCAAGGTTCCGTTGCATTAAAGTTGTGAACCTGGTGGAGGCACGCATGCAAAGTTGAGAAAATTGTGTTGGGTTGAAACACTTAGATGTAGTTGTATAACAACAAGTTTTATCTCATTATGTATAATAGATTACACGATATCATTATTGACAATCTAATTTTTAAGGGGAAAATAGATGGAGAGCATGGGTTCATTTTTACTTAGTCTCAAGTCTGAAACACGCAAGAAAGCATGCAAGAACCTGTGTACGGATGTATATTTGTAGCTCCTGTCATTTTCTTTTGCAGCCTTTTGCTTTTAATTAATTCTTCACAGTGCCAACAAGCATGGCCCATGTTTCCTCTCAATCAATGCGCTTTACCTACTACTTCCATATCTTCTTTCATAAAACCTCTTAAAAAACCAATTTGATTTCTTTAAAAAGAAAAAGATATTAGGTCAACTTCATCATTAAATCATCTTTAAAGTGTGTGTGTTCCTTTTTATAATTGACTTAGCTTGCTTGTTTTTATACGAAATATTTGAATTATTTTAAAATTAGATTGATCATTGAATCAGTGAAAATATTAGGGAAAATTTCACTTAAGCCCCACCGTGGCAAATTAACTTCAAATGGCCCTATAACATTTTGATATTTCAGTACACCCCTTGGACTAAAATTGAATTAATTTTTATGGGTAAAAACCATTAATGCCCTTGCCTTTTTTTTTTCTTGAGAAAAATGGGGTTCATCCACCATCAAGCAGCTGTTTAATTTGACTGCCGGAGAATTTATTTGTAAAGGTATGTTTAGGAAAAGTGATTTCACACAATTTGAGATGAATATGTGAGAGAGTTTTATCTCGATTTGTATGAAAGTGCTTTTCAGAAGTGATTACCAAACATAGTTGTAAATCATCTTCCTTTTGCAAGGGGTCATGGGTTCAAATCATCCATTGGCCACCACCTTCACAAATACACCGGTGGCCGGAGCTCTTAACAATAAATCCTTCTTTAAAAAAAATTAATGCAAGGGTATGAATGTCTTTTTGCCCATAAAAATAAATTTCATTTTAGTTTTAAGGGGTTCAGTGAGATTTAAGAATGTTATGGGGGACATTTGAAGGTAATTTGCTGCAGTGGTCCTTAAGTGAGAATTTTCCCAAACTATTATCTCACTAATTAGTCCTAACCTAATCATGAGCACTCATTTATCATCTTCTGTCACATGCACTTATTATTTGATGAAATCTAGTGAGGATACTGCTCAATGTTTTCACTTTCACTGTTTCTGCAAACTTTTCTGCATTTTGAAAAATTAGTCTAAACATGCCATCCATACAAAGATCAGTGTAAATAAATGTATGCATCACTAAAAACACCCACACACATGAAGATCTAGTTAATGGCATACTGCAGATTGTTCTTACGTTTTAACTGTTTTTTGTATTTCTGCTGCAACTTGAGCATTTGGGTAATTTGTAGATTATTGCAGAAGATGACTGCACAAGCATGGTGTAAGGATCCTCTATAAGTATTGATTGTTAAAGTTCTTATGCAGACATCTAACAGAGTGACATATAGACTAGCAGAGCATGCGTTACCATTTAATGAAACAAGGCTTGTTGCTATTGTGGTTATATATATGTGTATATATATATAGACACACGCATGCATGGCCGTTTGCGTGCATCATGCAAAGCGTTTGAGTTTTTTTTTTTTTTTTGAATAGAAATATGATATTCAAAGTTTAACAAAAAGGAAATATAGACAGTACAAATCTCCTCTTGATAAACGGTTAAACCCATCGGTAAACACCTATACTTCTTTTCAATTTTTATTTTGATGCATGTGTATTTTTCTCTCTTAATTAAATTATACATTTTGCTTTGGTACCACCATTAGCTCTTGTTACTTTATAGTATAATTAGCCCCTATACAAGAACTAACAATGATAACAAAGCTAAATCAAAGCATTTAATTAGGCAAAAAAACACAGAGATGCCAAATTAAAAATGGAAGAAAAATATAAGTACTAACAAAAGGGGTTTTCCTTATTATTATTATTATTATTATTACCATTGCCATCTCCATTTCTTAATATAAGCGTAAGTTGACTTTTTAAAGAGATTAAAGAATTTAAATAAATTAATTTAAAATATTTTATATTTATTAATTTTCTTTAAACTAATTTACCTTAATTTTTCTAAAAAAAAAAAAATCAACTGACCAACATGTATTACAAATCAGAGTTAGGATCATTACCATTGGTTAGGTCTGAAAATTGCAAGTGAACAACCCTCACTATCTATGTTTCCTCGCCTAGGGGACTCCATCTACCTACACCATTCAACCACTCTAGATCTGTGTGCTCCATGAATCTTAATTCCTCGTATTGTAATGGAATGTCGCTATGGGTTAGACCCAACTGCAGCCAGAAACACCCATAAACTTTAAAAGCTTTTTTTTATATAAAATTTTAAAAGTTGACAATGTCTAATTGAGTTATGTCAGAGGTAACATCCATCAACCTTTTTTTTTACTAACTACGTGTATTATTATATTGAAGGTAACTTTGTTTAACATATTATTTTGCACTAAATATACGCACATCTTTTAATAAAAATCAAACCATGGTTGGTTATGTTGTGTGCTATTGGTCCCTTATGTTAAACCTAACCATTGTTGGTAACACCCATCATCTTTAAGAGTTGATAATATCTAACAAAATAGCTACCACATTAGGCTATGTTATTTTATTTTGTTACTAATGGGGTCTAAGACTTGGGTTTCTCATGTTGGGCCTACCCAGGAAAATGAATACTGGGCCACGAGTTCAAAAGCACATATTCTTTATTTCGGGCCTTTGTTATTAAG
>QFDD01115427.1:0-10512 GCA_006871305.1 Vachellia collinsii
AGATGAGTTTTATTTAGATTTGCATGAACGTGGTTTTCCAACCCTCACACAAATAGGCCACTAAGTAAACCTAAATTATAAGATGTAACTAGAGTTAGGAAAACGGGCCGAACTTGTTTGGTTAGATCGTTTAAGCTTGTTTAAATAAAAGGTCGAGCCTATGATTTGAAGCTAAAAAAAAGCTTAAAAGGGTGGCCTTGCAGGGCTGCGAGCTAGCCCTGTTTAGGCCTACCAAATTAATTTTTTAAATACTCTTTGTTATTTCAATTTCTTCTTATATTTACTTACAAGTTTTAGAAATAAATAATTTTAAATCAAATATTAATTCATTATCTAAAAACTTGTCTCTGTTGCTATATCTATTTACTTTTTACTTTTAAATTTTATTTCAATTTTTTTTTTAATTTTGATCAAACCTTATTCTCATTTTCAGGTCAAACTTGTTTGATTGGTTTCCACATATAAGTATCCTTTTTCAAAAACAAAAAGAAATAAGTGTTATTCTTTTACATTAAATTTGTTTTCTTGTCAATCATATACCCATAAAAATATAAAAATTTGAAAATAAAAAATTGATGAAACATAATTTTTCTTACTCTTATTTTATACATTATGTTATAATAACTTTTTGTTTCCCTTCAAAATTTAAAAGAAATATTTTCAACTTAAATACTTATTTTTAATTATGTTGTTTTTCACGTATAAACAACTTTTCCATGACCAAATTTACAATTTATAATTTAACATATTTAAATAAAGTAAAAATATGTTAAACAAGTCCATGACCCGTGGGCTAGCCTGTGGCCAACGAGCTCAAGTGTCAAGTTATAAGATTGGAGAAAGAATATAAAATTTTATTCTACCATTTCATTTCTAATATTAATAACATTTAGATATTCTCTTACCTCTCATTATAAATCATGTGACAAAAAACAGTTTTTATATGTAATTGATTAAATGTTAAAATTTTCGTTTATAATATATTATTATCTTAATTTTATTTCTTTTAATTTGATTTTGATAATATTTATGTGATGCATTATAAATTTTACCATTTTAAATTGAAAAAGAAGAAGAAAGAAAATAGCATTTTTGTTAAAAGGTGTTTAAAAAAGCCCATGGCTTTATCCAAACCTCTCAGTTTAAAGGTTGAGTTTTGAAATCAGACCTTTTTAAATTAAACGAATAAGCCCATTTCCCATGTCTAGATGCAAGAAAGTTATTGAGTACAGTTCCAAAGATACGGGTAATTATGACAATTTTTCTCAGCCAAACGTGTTTACTTTCCCTGCAAAAGTATCTGTGTTGTGGGCCATGATCCAATTAACCGCAAAGGACAAAATAATATAAATAATAGGATTATATGAATTCAATAACAACTCTAAATTTGTGAACCTTATAGAATCACTTTTACATGAATTGAAACAAAACTTTTCTCACATACTTATTTTAAATTGTGTACAATTACCTTGTGAAAGCTAATTCAAACAAGCTATTAATCAAATAGTCTTGTCACTGATTGGCCAAATACAAAAAGCAGGCTTGTCAATGATTTACTTTTCCCCGTTTCCAAATAATGGTGGCTTATGGATTAGATCTAGTAGATCTGATCTACACATCACATGCATCTAATTTTATTAGCTAAATAAATTTGGAGAATTATGTCTCGTGAACCCATTCCCTTCTAGCAAATGCCATGAGGAGTATGATCACGTGATTTTGCTCAATTAAAAATATTTTTTTTTTTGAAAAGTTCAATGATATATGTAGTGAATGTTGAACTTAAAAAAGAACAACATGAACATAAAACAGAAGTAACCGAGATAAGATGGTGAGATGTGATTATACTAGAATGTGTAAGATTTAAATGATCAAATTTATGGACGAGTTAAAGTGGCATTCATGTAGAAGACAATTGCAGAAAATCATTTTAAGGTGGTTTAGATATCTATTGAAAGTTTGTGGCACAAACTTCTTAAAAGAAATAACTTTCTCATTCAAAATCGAAAATTGTACTTTTCATATATTTTATAATTTTTTTAAACATGGCCAAAAAAACCCTAGGGTATACTTTCTTTAATATTAAATATTTCTGTGTTTATCTAAAAAGCAATTGAACTTTCCTAAAAGTAAAATATTAAAGAAACAAGTTTAGTTATCGGCTATCGTTTTAAAAAAAGCTACAAGTAATTTAGCCAAATATATTCATCATATTATTATTTAAATCTTTTAGAATATTTTTTTTAAATGCATTTGAATGAATCAATCTAGAATAATAAAAAAATATCATTCAAACCCATTTATCAACTATAAAACGCTAAGAATCAATCATAAAAAAAGCCATGGTTGTAGTAAAAAAAAAGGAAAGGAAGGAGCACTATTTAGTTCTTTCCTTTGTTACTAAATATTAATAAAAACAGTAAACCAAAAAAAGAGAAATTGCATTAAGGTCCCACACAAGAAAATTAATATCAGAAAGGTCTCAAAAGTTATTACTGAAAACTAATTCACTTGTCAATTATGCTCTTTTATTTGTTATTAAAAGCCTTTTGAGACCTTTTTAATATGAATTTTTTTGCGTGGGACCTTAACGTAATTTTTTCAAAAAACAAACAGCAAAGGAAGCATATAAAATTTGTAGATATATATGATCCGGTCAATCCAATTTTTTACCGGGTTGATCGGGTTCCTGGTCAACCTGCCTCCCAGTCTATCACTGAACCGAACCAAACCATGACCCGATTCGCCAGTTCACAAATTGGTCCAGTTCGATTTTTTGATCCTTGCCAAGCAGAACCTGGTTAGGAGCAGTCTATCGGAGTAGGAACCATTTTGTACTCACAAGTGCTTTGATTTCCATCCATGTCCCACCAAGATTCCTTTCTATTGTGCTCTGTGTTGATGTGGGAAAATTTTGTCCCACATCATTTGCTCATTTGACGAGGGGGAGTTTGGAAGACTAAAAATATAGCTCCCCCCTATTGCTTGTAAATCTATCTTCCAAAGGCAATTCCCCTCCCCATAAGGAATTGTTATATGTTGTCTCTTTCTTGTATCATGTATTATTACTTATTGATTTATTTGATAGTACAACTCTAAGATATTTGGGTGTTCCTTTTATTGTTGTCTTGCGTATTATTTATTAGTTGTTATTAAATATAGTAGTTATAGTTTATTATATTATTAAATTACTTCTAGAAATTTATTTTCTAGGATTGTGATTTTTTAGTATGATCAGTTATGCTTCATAAGTTAAGCTTCTGCAACAATTGGTATCAGAGCGAAGATTCTGTCTGAGTATGCTTTGTGGTTGTAGCATAGCCTGATCTTCCACATTAGAAAAAAATTACTTTGGGCTTTTTGTGTTAGCAGCTATTAATGGGCAAAATTGAAAAGCAAGAATTCGTTGAAGTAGAAATAATGGGCAAAATTGAAAAGCCATAATCAAGTGTCAACAATTCGTTGTTGGGATCCTCATTGGCAACAAGAATTACGTCAATGCGAGGTATTCAGTTGAAATCTTTGATGGATCGGGACACTTTGGGATGTGGCAAGGTGAGGTTCTTGATGTCCTTTTTCAACAAGGACTAGACCTTGCTCTAGAAAAAAGGAAACTAGAGAAGATAGAGGAGGATATTTGGAGGATCATCAATCATGTTGCTTGTAGTACTATTCAATCGTACCTTTCCAAAGAATAGAAGTATCCATTCACAAATGAGTCTTCTATCTGTAAGCTGTGGTAGGCATTAGAGGAGAAATTCTTGAAGAAGAGTAATCAAAATAAGCTCCACTTGAAGAAAAGACTGTTTCGGTTCACTTATGTTCCTGGTACCACAACAAATGAACATATCACTAACTTTAACAAATTGGTGTTAATTTGCATAATATGAACATGACCTTTGAAGATGAAGATTTGACCTTGATGTTGTTAGGATCACTTCCTGATGAGTACGAGCACCTAAAGACTACTCTACTTCACGATAAGGAGGAAGTATCTCTTTGAGAAGTTTGTTCTGCTTTGTTCAGCTATGAACAAAGAAAGAGAGATAAAAAAGGGTGGAGAAGTAGAAGCTTTCGTAGAAAGAGGCCATACTCAAAATCAGTCGAGGTCGAAGAAAGGAAGATCCAAATCGAGGTCCAAACCTAATAAAGATGAATGTGACTTTTGCAGAGAGAAATTCCACTGGAAGAAGGACTGTCCAAAGTAGAAGAACAAAGGCAAAACTACAAATGGGAAAGCTTTTATGGACTCATTTATAGCTAATTGTGATGATGAGAGCTTGGATTTCACATTATCTACAATGTCATCATCAAATATGTCGGATGTATGGCTGTTAGACTCAGATTGTAGCCATCACATGTGTCCTAATCGTGAATGGTTTGTTGATTTTCAAGATGGAGGCTGTGGAGTTGTACACGGAGCAGACAATAACTCTCTTACAGCATATGACATTGGTTATGTTCAATTAAGAAATCTTGATGGATTGATCAAAACATTAATAGATGTTCGTTATGTAACAGATTTGAAGACAAAATCTCATTTCTTTAGGAACTCTGGATTCAAAGGGGTTCAAGATCATTGCAGAAAATGGAGTTATGAAGATACTATCTGGTGCATTGATGGTAATGAAGGGGATCCAAAAGAATAATAACACGTATCACTATCAAGGTAGTACAGTTGTTGGGGTAGCTTCTATGACATCCCATCATGACAAGGAGGTAGAACCAACCAAGCTGTGGCATATGCGCTTAGGACATGCTAGTGAAAAATCCTTAAAAACTCTAATAGATCAATGGCTGTTGAAAGGATTAAAGAATTCTAGTTTGGAGTTCTGTGAGCATTGCTTGAAGGGGAAGGAGACAAGAGTTATGTTTGGTACAACCATCCACAATATAAAAAGTATTCTGGATTATGTTCACTCTGATGTTTGGGGTCCTTCCAAGACACCATCATTGGAAGGAAAACATTATTTTGTGACCTTTTTTGATGATTTCTTCTGAAGATTTTAGGTGTATACGATAAAGACGAAATATGAAGTTTTGAGAATTTTTCTCAAATGGAAGGTGATGATAGAAACACAAACAGGGAGGAAGATCAAGTGTATTCGTACAGACAATGGAGAAGAATATATGAATGATATTTTTTAGAAGGTTTGTGAAGATGAAGCCATCGTTAGACACTTCACCATTAGATATACACCACAACAAAATGGAGTGGCAGAACGCATGAACCAAACTTTGCTGGAGAAGGTTGATGTATGTTGTCCAATGCTGGCTTAGGCAAAGAGTTTTGGGTTGAGGCAATAACATATTGTGCCATCTCATTAATCGTCTACCATTTCCTACTATAGGCTGTAAAACACCATTAGAACAATGGTATGGAAAACTTACTGAAGAGTATGATTCTTTACATGTATTTGGTTCAATATCTTACTATCATGTAAAAGAATCAAAATTGGATCCTAGAGCAAAGAAAGATATCTTTATAGTAACCAGTAGGCCAAAAAGAACAATAAGAAAGCACAATAAGAATTAATAGCAACCAATAGCAACCAGTAGGCCAAAAAGAACAATAAGAAAGCCTACTCGCTTCATGGATATGATGGCCTGTGAAACCTCACTTGTAGCTGATGATATTCTTTCAACTTATCAAAGGGCTACTGAAATTCAAAACAGGATAAGTGGAGGAATGCCATAAATGAAGAAATGCAGTCCCTTCATTAGAATGGTACAAGGAGATTGGTCAAACTCCCAAAGGTTAAGAAAGCAATTGGCTGCAAATGGGTATATACTAAGAAAGAAGGATTTCCTAACAAAGGAGATGTACGCTACAAAGCACGATTGGTAGCTAAAGGCTATGCTCAAAAGGAAGGAATTGATTATAATGAGGTATTTTCTCCAATTGTTAAACATTCCTCTATTAGAATTTTGTTGGCTTTAGTAGCACAATTGGATTTGGAACTAGTTTATATGGATGCTAAAACTGCATTTCTAAATAGAGACTTGGAAGAGGAAATCTATATAAGACTAAAGGATTCAAAGTTGTTGGAAAAGAGAATATGGTGACTCCTTCCAAATTTTAACATTGTTTGGACCTGATCAACATTATTGGGAAATTAAAGATGTGGGAATTTTTCCCAAGGTGGAGATTTGTTGATGTGGGAAAATTTTATCCCACATCATTTGCTCATTTGACAAGGGGGAGCTTGGAAGACTATAAATATAGCTCCTCCAAAACCAATTCCCTCCCCATAAGGAATTGTTATATGTTGTCTCTTTCTTGTATCATGTATTATTACATGTGATTTATTTGAGTAGTAACAACTCTCAGATATTTATGTGTTCCTTTTATTGTTATCTTGCCTATTATTTATTAGCTGTTATTAAATATAGTAGTTGTAGCTTATTATATCATTAAATTTATAGTAGTTGTAGCTGTTATTACTTCTAGAAATTTATTTTCTAGGATTGAGATTTTCTAGCATAATCGGTTATGCTCTATAAGTCAAACTTTCGCAACACTATACTGTGAGAATCTAGGAAATTAAGGCAGTGGTGTTTGTGTTAGGAGCCTTCAAAGCTCCAGGTCTTGATGGAGTGCAAGTTGTTTAACCATGAATATTGGAACCTTGTTGAGGAAGCGGTATAAGGCATGTTTATATGAGCATTGGGAAATAATGTTTAAGCAAATCGAGATAAAACTCCTCTCATATATTTACCTTGTAAACCGTAGATCATCTTGAAAAAGTAACTTCCACAACTAAACCAAATGGCCACAAAGAAATTTTTTATGACCCTGAAATCTTAATAGTATAAACTTGGTTCTTATTCCCAAAACAAATACTCCTGAGCAGATGAAAGACTTTTAGCATATATGTAATGTCATTTATAAGGTTGTCACTAAAGTCATTAGTTTGCAACTAAGAGCGATTATGGGCAAAATTGTTGGAAATCACCAAAGTAGCTTCATAGTAGGGAAACAAAGTAGTAATAATATCATTATTGCACAAGAGATTATTCATTCTGAGATTGAAAATTGGGTAAAAGGGATGGTTAGCTACCAAGGTGGATCTAGAAAAAGCCTATGACCATCTTGAATGGACTTTTATTAAGGACACTCTTAACCTTGTTGGTTTGGACAACAAGATGTGTGATGTGATCATGGCTTACATTACAATATCTAACTACCCCTCTAATCCATGGAAGGGAGACTTATGTCTACTGGGCTCTTCTCCTTGATAAAACTCAATGTTGATTGTCGAGATGGAAAAGGAATTGCCTCAACTTTGAGGGGAGGACTATACGCTAGTTAAAACAGTGCTATCTATTATTCCCACTTATCACATGCAAATGAGTCATCTTTCAAAACGTTTGTTTAAATCAACTAGAGCAGCAGAGTCATGATCTTGTGGGGTGATAATGAAGAGGGGAGGAAATTGCATCTCATCTCATGTGATCAAATCATGAAGGGAAAAAAGAGAGGGTGGTTTGGGTATAAGAAATATTCACATACAGAATAAAGTCTTCAATATGAAGTTATGTTGGCACCTTTTAACCAATAGAAACCTCATGGGTTAAAGTTCTAAGAGGGAAGTACAAGTGTGGTAATCTTGACATGCCTAGGGTTCAGAAGGCTCATAATTCCTCTACCACCTAGAGAGGTATATGCAAAATTTGGCAAGCCTTTAAACTTGGAGTTGTAAAGAATATTGAAATGGTTTTTCTGCCTCCTTTTGGTTTGACAACTGATTCAAGATAAATGGCCCTTTACTTGATTTTGTTCTTCGGTACAAATATTTGGTTGATAGAAATGAACGTATATTATGCAACTCCTGAAAGTTGGGGTTTTGATTTCAATCCCATATTGTTGATCGGATTACTTGTGCACATCCCCTGTGAGGAAAGATGAGAGGATAATTTGTACTAGAAATGTTCATATAAGTACTATTTTACTATTAAATCTATCTATTTTTTTTCTTTCTCCAGGTTCTCACTAGCATATAGATAGTGTATGGAAACACTTTTGAAGATGGCAAGTTCCAAAAAAATCAAGTCATTCTCTTACAACAGAACTCATACAGTGCAACTCAGGAAGTGGGGGGACTTGTGGACTTAGCATCATGTCATTTTGGATGCAACCAAGAGGAGGACTTTGTGTACTTTCTTCGTGACTGTATGAATGCCAAGGATAGATGGAGATCGTTTATCATACCATCAATGTGGGAAGCATTGGCTTCATCTCAAGGAGCTGAGTGTATTACATGGAACTTAACACATGAAAGAGGCCTCCCCACACAACAAATGTTCCATGGCATACCCTTTTTCATTATATTTGTTCGAATATATGGGTGACTCAATGTAATAAGGTCTTTAGTACTCCTAATCATAATTATCATGGTATTACCAACTCGAGCCTTTTTTGAGCCTGCCTAGATCATGACCTAATGACACGTGGTGGATTCTACAAGCTCACTACATCTCCTGGAGGATAGAGGTATAAAACTACTGCCTTAGCTATTAAACTTGAAATGGAAGGATATTGGTAGTAATGGCTATAATGGTGCACTCAAAGATAGCAATAATTGATGGATATGTTGTTTTAGCTATAAACTTATGAGCATTCCTCCTACTATTGCAAAGCTCATAGAAATCATCCATGGTCTTAACTTGTGCTGGATTAAGGGGTACAAGAAAGTAGAGATTTATTCAGACTCCATAAAAACCATTAATCTAATTACCAGAGGTCATGATGGTCATAACAACTTTAGGCATATTATTGAGAATGCTAGAACCATAGTTTTTCCAAGACTGGAAGGTTGCATTTCATCCCTTCAATTGGGAGAATAACATCATAACTGACTATCTAGCCAAACTATCGCCTACTCTTAATGTTCCTTTTTGTACCATAAAAAGCCCCTCCCTTTGTTGAGGGGTTTAGGGCCCCCAAAACTTAAGCCCTTGACTTTATATTTGCCTTAAATTAATAGTATCAAATTCTCATTAAAAGATATTACTTTCAATAACTACTTTCTAGACTTTAAAAAACCATGGTTACTCGAAGCATATGACCCTTTAATATTTTAGAAATCATTACCCAATATATTGATTCCAATTTTATATTTTTATCATTAAAGAAAAATTGGAATCTAATTGAAATTAAACTTTAATACACATTTAAGTAATATATAAAATATGATTTTGTTCATAGGGAACAAACGAAACACACAAAAATATCAATACACATGCTCCTACATGAGCGCACATAGGTTTTTAAATCTGTTACCTCCTAATTATATTATATATTTGTACTCAAGTCTAATGATTGAACTAGAATTAGATATTATGGAAAAAAATAGCATTAGATAGCTTTTAATATTAGGGAAAATGACAAGAAAATTACCTTTGAATTGCGGAAACCGAAAACGCTGCTGTAAACTTTGTAAAGTAGTTTTTGCTTTTGATGGGAATTGATGAAAATGTCCCGTTAAGCAATAAAAGATCAAAAACAACGTGAGATACACATGAAGCAATATGGTTTGAAGAGAGAATGACGAAGCTTCTTGCGTACTTCATTGGAGCTTGAAAGCTGAAAGATGAGGTAAGTTGAAATCATTTTTCACACAAAAACTCTTCTCCTACCTCCTCTAATCATCATCGTGTGGTTGTCGTATTTCATTTTGATTGAGTTTAGTTGTGGGTAAATGGGTTTGAAGGTGAAGACAGGGTGAGCATCGAAACTTACGTAAGATGAACGGCCTTTATCTTGGTGTGTTAACTTTTTTTTTTGTGCATTGTGAGGAGTGAGTTGCATAAGAGTGGGGGTGGTGTCTGATGGGGTTTAGATTGAGTAATAGGTGATTGATGGTAGGGATTGAAGCAGCCAAACTTGTGCAACAATAAAATTTTATACTGCCTGAGATGGACATTTAATCTTGTTATGATTATTAGTCCAAAAGATGGATCCATTCATTAGGATGCAAGCCTAATACGTGATACTACTGATAAAGCCTCTGTCAAGTAAATACTGGTAAGTAAGGATGGTTTGGGTATGACAAATAAGGTAGAGAGAAAATGGGAGGAAGATTGTTGGGGGTGATGACGTACGTGGGTTCATGTGTAAGGTTGAACCAGAAGGATGTGTGATATGTGTAGTCAATAGCAAACATCTAACAGTCAAAAAATAAACTGAATTTGTCAATGGAGGAAGTAAGTATATTGTACTCATTCTATAAAGTAAGGAAAAAATTAGTAGTGGGTATCTAACATGTTGTTGAAATTTCTACAGGTTAGCATGAAAGATAACATTAACTATGGATCCAACTCATGCGAAGGCACTTGTATGTTTTTTTCATGTAGGTGGGAAGTTTGTAGATAATGTTAATGGTGAATATAAATATAATGGTGCAAATTTGAGGGTAAAATCAATAATGAAGGGGATGAAGATGGAAGAATTCAGGGCAATGATAGAATAGTGGCTTGATATAGATGGAAATACTTGTTATATTAAATACA
>QFDD01115432.1:0-17286 GCA_006871305.1 Vachellia collinsii
ACTAGAAGGCAAATAATTTGAACATCAGAAGAAATTTGCGTTTTCAGTTTCTAATATTTATGCATGGATTAATCAGCTGAACACAAAAATTCAAGTTTTTTATATTATTAGACACGTAAAGTTTTTCTAATAGTATATATTCTTTTGGTCCCATTTATAAAGTAGCAAAAAAAGATTTCTTTTCTATTTATAAGTCTCATTATCAAATGTTTAACATGATTATATAATTTTACCCATTCATTTATTATTACGAGGACAATTACTCCTTGAACAAGGTAAATATTTTTGATAAGTTAATAGGGGTAAAGTTGAAAAGTTATTAAATTGTAATTCAAAATTGTTGAAATTTAATGCTTTTCTTGATTCTATAAAACTGGTTATTAGAACATGTCAAACTAAACTTTATTTGAATTAATAATCTTAGCAGTTTTATTTAATCTAATTTAGAGAATAGTAAATTGAACTAAAGCATAAAACATAATGTAATGGGCCTTGTGGTAGCCCAATACAAATCATGTTAAAATAAAAACTTTTCTTTATTTATTATATCTTTCATTCTTTTATCTTTCTATATATGGTAGTATAAATGTAAAGAGATTTTATTTTATTTTTCGTATCATTAAAATTGTACACATTTATAGTGGGGGCTTAAATATGGCTTGTGATTATAATTCCAAAATAAAAGCAAAATAAGGCTATGAATTGCTGGGACCTCTTTTACAGGAATCATTCCAAATGATATTGGAAATTTGACAAAGCTCCAAAATATAGTTCTTTCTGACAACAATTTGCAAGGTAAAATCTTAATCATACGATTGTCTTAGGCTATGTGTGTGTTTTGTTTTTATCTCTCGACTGAAAAATAATTTCAAAAATGAGATTTTGTTTTTTATTTCTTTTTATAATAATCACTTTATCATTGTAAAAAACTGTCAAAAAAAAAAAAAAGAAATAAGATAATATTCAATCATTAGAAAGATTTCATAGCCTATCAATATTTGATGTTTTATAGTAATTTTGTAACGTGGGTATGGTGTTTGTGTGCGTGTTTATCATACAATGTGGTTTACATCAATTTTTTAAAACTCCTTGAAGACGATGATGAATGTGGTTTCTGTATTGTTCTAGTAAATGAATATACTGATTAGCTAATCTCAATGGGTACAACGTTCAAGTAGCATATTTTACTTTATATTTACAAGTCCATACTTTTTTTTATGTTGTTGATGCAAATCAATTGAACTTCAACCCCAAACTCTCTAGAGCGAGACATTGTTTTGTCTTTCTATATATAGCAAAAAAATGTAAAGAGATTTTATTTTATTTTTGATATCATTAAAATTGTACACATTTATAGTGGGGGTTTAAATATGGCTTGATACTTGCAAAGTAAGATTTTAATCACACAATTCTCTTGGGCCATGCGTGTATGTTTTTTGCTTTTTTAATCTCTTAGCTGAAAAATAATTTGAAAATTGAGATTTTAAAACTGTGAAAATAGAATGATCCGTTTTATCTTTATATTTACAAGTCCATGCTTTTTTTTTTATGTTGTTGATGCTAATCAATTGAACTTCAACCCCAAACTCTTTAGCACGAGATTCTCATTTCTTATTCTTGGATTTCCATTGTTTTATCTTTCTATATATAGTAAAAAAATATACAGAGATTTTTTTTTTATTTTTCTTATCATTAAAATTGTACACATTTATAGTGGGGGCTTAAATATAGTTTGTATATTGCTTGTGATTCTAATCCCAAAATAAAAGAGAGATAAGACCATAAATTGATGGGACCACTTTCTCAGGAATCATTCCAAGCGAGATTGGAAATTTGACAAACCTTCAACACCTATATCTTGGCTACAACAATTTTCAAGGTAAGATTTTAATTACATGATTGTCTTGGCCATGTGTGTATGTTTTGTTTTAACTCTTGACTGAAAAATAATTTTAAAAATTGAGATATTTTATTTCTTTTTATAATAATAACTTTATAATTGTAAACATATGTAAAACAGAAGAAGAAATTAGGTAATTTTCGATCGTTAAGAAGACTTCATAGGCTAAACCTAAGCATTTTATGTGTCTGTGCTTGTTTGTCCATAAAATGCTGCTTATTTGTTTTTGGAAGCATTTTATAATACATCGAACTGTTTTATTGAAATATATATATATTTATTCATTTTTTTAACAAATGAAATATATGTGTATATATTTTTTCTATTTACTAGAGTTAGATTAATTTTTTTTAAAATAATCGAAGATGAAGTTGAATTTGGTTTCATTTTGTTATTATATCTTTTTTATTTTTTTGTGTATTCATATTAGTTAACGTTAAACATCAATATTCTTTCAAAATTTGAGCAGTAGTCTTTCAAGATTCCAATATCAATTGCATTGGAACGATGTTAGAAAAATCATTTGATATGTTTGATGCAATTCATTTTTCTTAATCAATAATTTTGATCAAGCTCCAGTGGTTATCTCTTGAATACAATAACTTGTAAGTTAAGAGTTTTAATTATATTATTATCTTAAATTATCTTCCAATATTTCATAATGCATTAGCAAATATTGATTTTGCTAGATTACTTTTTGATACATGGAATGTGACGCTTTCTTGGAGGGGGGGGGGGAACACAATAATTTAATTTCTTTTAATCCCAAAGTGAATTGTGAATAAAATGCTATACTTTTCAGACCCTATGAGTTGGATATGACATCGTGATCATACTTCTGAATTTAATGTAAGACGACAATTGAATGACATAGAGACTAAAATGATTTCAAATCAATAATCTTAGCAGTTTTAATAAATCTAAATTATAGAAAGAACAAAATCAGTGTAATGGGCCTTGTGCACTAGCTCAATACAAACCATACTAACCATAATAAGATATAGAGTTTAGAGTTTTTTTTTTGTTATATATTGTATCTTTAAATTTAACAATTACATGTATAAAAAAATTAACAATTACAAGGTATGAGTTTCAAAATTTACAACAAACAAAAATTATATGCATCCAAATTTTTCCATGAGTATAATTCATTTAGTTTTTTAAATCTTTTGAAATTGATTAACTAAGTTTTATATTAAATATCGGAGGTAGTGATCCTATAAATTTCAAATCATATTTGTACCATTAAATATGTAAATATGCAAATATTGGATCACTAAATAAACAAGGAGCTTGAAGGAAAATAACTTGATAATTAAGGATGATGAAAAGGATATGTTGGGATTTTGATTTTTTTTGCCCCTAACATTTCATTTTTCATTTTTTCCTGTATTTTCTTTTCAATGGCAAGTTTTTTAATTTTTCTTTTTTTTAAATATTAGACAATCAATTAGAATTTGTCAATGAATTTTACATGGATCTTAAGAATGAGAAAACATGCCTTACATGGAAAATGATTAAGGGTAGTGGCTATATGAAAACTGAAATGGTTTCAAATTAATAATCCTAACCGTTTTAACAAATCGAAATTATAGAATAATAAATTGAATTGAAGCATAATTTATAGATATAATAAATAAGGTTTATATTGGGCCATTTCACATCGCCCATGACACTAGATGTGAAATGGCCCAATACAAACCTTATTTATTATATCTATAAATTTAACAATTATAACATAAGAGTTAAAAAAGTTACAACAAAAATTATATGGCATAGTAATTTTGTAATGTTTGTCTGTTCATAATAATGCGGTTTATATATTTTGAAAACATTTATAATACATCCAACACTTTCATCGAAATATATATATTTACTTTTTTTAACCAGTGAAGTATAAATACATATATATATATATTTATTCTCTTTATTGGAGTTACATTAATTTGTTTTAAACTCCTGGAAGATGAGGATGAATATGATTTCGTTATGTTATTATATCTTTTTGATTTTTTTAATGTCCCTATATTAGTAAATGGTTAAATATTAATGTACATACATAAACAATATTTTGTTCACTTTAAAATTGAAACGTGAAATTCCATAGCCTCTCTTCAACATTTCTACTTTAAGAATTCTAGATTTAACAAGAAACAATTTCAATGGTACTCTTCTAAAATTCCAATATCAACTGGCAAAGGAATGATATTAGAAAAATTATTTGATATGTTTGACATAATCCATTTTTCTTAATCAATAATTTTAAATTTTTTACTTTGGGAAAAGTTTGCCAAGTTCTCTAATTACACATGATCATATGTCCTATTTTTTTTTTTTCATATATGCTTATAACTAAATGATAATATTTCAAAAGTAAAGTACATTGCTACATATTATTGGAGAACTTAACATATTGGACATCAAAAATTTGACTTAAGCATTTTCTTTATTTAATTTATATTATCTTACAATGTGTAACCAAAAGCATTTTAATTCCTAAAATTCGAGCCTGATGAATTCGTTGTCAATTTCAAAGTTAGAACTTTGTAAATATTAAAGCATTTAAATGAAAAATATAGATACTTTGATTGTGCCTTTTAAATGGGCCAAATGAATCTCATCATCTCCCTTTAACATATATTCTTAAAAGAATTTTAACGTGCCACTGGTAATTGATATTGTAAGAGTCCTTTAAAATGTATTTCCAACAAAAATTAAATTATATTATATGAATTTTATGTCTCTCATTAACAGAATTCCATGTATTATTTATATAATTTTGTGTGAATTTATTAGAAACCTGCTAGTCATATGATCAATATGATTAACATATACTTTGTATTTTTATATATAGGTGAAATTCTTTCATCCATTTGGAGTATGCCTTCTTTGAGAGGTATTAGTGTTGGCATGAATCACTTCAATGGAAATTTGCCAGAAGAAATGTGTCATCAACTCCCTTTACTTGAAGTCCTTGATGTTGACTATAATCAATTAGAAGGAGGCATTCCAAACTCAATAAGCAACTGCACATCTTTAAAAATATTGTATTTGGATGGTAACTCATTTACAGGTATGCATTACTTATGATATTCAATCATATTTTTTATCATTTTACCCATACTGTTCAAATATATGTTGGGGCTTATATTTGTAACATGGAAAAGTGAAATTTTTGCATACCTTTTAATGACAAAACTTGAAGTTAAACCACACAGAATGATCCAATGTGTTCTGTCATTTGAAATCTAAATTATAGGCAATGAGTCCACTAATTAACTCTATGAACACAGCAATAGAGCATACAAAACTATAAATGAAAATTGAACAATTAATATTATAACACCACAACAATATAACGGTGCTCTCTCAACAATACATCAACATCTCACACATTACAACGGTGGTGGAATGTGTGGTGAAAGGTAGAGTGTTTAAAAGAGTGATAATTAAAATAAAATATAAAATACTTATATATATATATTAAAATATAAAAAGAAAAAAAATAAATAAAATGTATATTATAAAAATTAATTAAAGTTTTTATTGTTTAAACAAGTCAGATTAGGTCTTAACAAAATTGGTCTGCCAATGTTATACATTTAGACTTTTATATATGTCTCAACTTCGCCTATTTCTTAAAAAGATCAAGTCAAGCTAGGTCCTAATTGAATCAAGTTGTCACCCTCTAATAAGCGCCTAACCGATTTCCATTTCTAGATGAAACATATTAAAAATAATTTATAAATAAAATAAGAGGAGTATACATATTAAGATGTTGTATGCAAATAATATGACATTTTTTTTGTTCATAGAATTCCATTCACTCTTTTTATAAGCATCCTGACTCATTGGAAATATTCTATCCCTTTTAATATATTCAACATCAATACATAATAGGATTTTGGGATGTGTAAGATAGGTTTAACTTTTTGTTATAGTATATGTACATATTATCTGCAAACACTTTTTTATGTTATAGTATACATTTATATTATTTG
The DNA here is from genome assembly GCA_006871305.1 of Vachellia collinsii. NCBI lineage: Eukaryota > Viridiplantae > Streptophyta > Magnoliopsida > Fabales > Fabaceae > Vachellia > Vachellia collinsii. Next base: position 5,902 of record QFDD01115432.1, read on the forward strand.
CAATCACTTTCAATTCTTTTTTTACGAATCAATTTTTTTTTTTTTGCGTTTCCAGGTTTTATACCTAGGGATATCAACAAACTTATTAAACTTGAAAGGTTAGACTTGGGATCAAACAATTTGAGTGGACCTATTCCTTCCAATATTTTCAACATTTCAACATTAACATATTTTGGCCTTGACCATAATTTGTTCCATGGCTGTCTCTCATCATATATAGGAATTGGACTTCCTAACTTGAAGAAGTTATTCTTGGATGGAAATAAACTAACTGGACAAATTCCAAACAGTATATCAAATGCTTCTATGCTCATTGAGTTAGATTTGTCATTGAATGGATTTAGCGGAGCTATACCCAATGTAATCGGAAATTTAACAAGCCTTTATGGCTTAGCTTTGGATGGGAATGATTTGAATGGGTTGATTCCAGATACAGTTAACAAATTACATAGTCTTCAACGTTTAAGTCTGAGCAACAACAGATTGCAAGGGTCCATTATAAATGAACTTTGTGGACTTAAAAGTCTAAGTGAGTTGTATCTAGCCAACAATATGCTTTTTGGAGCAATTCCAGAATGTCTTGGGAATACCTCTTTGCGGAATTTGAATTTCAGCTCCAATAAATTGATTTCTCATATACCCTCTTCTCTTTGGAGTCTCAAAGATATCTTAATTTTAGACATATCCTCCAATGCATTGAGTGGAATAATTTCAGCAAAGGTGTCAAACTTGAGAACAATTAGACTATTGAACTTATCAAGAAATCAAATTTCAGAAAGCATCCCCACAACCATGGGTGGCTTGCAAACTTTGCAGACCCTGTCTTTGGCTCAAAACAAATTACAAGGGCCTATTCCTGAATCACTTAGTGGCATGGTAAGCATGGAGTCCATGGATCTTTCTCATAATTATTTGTCTGGTGTGATTCCAAGATCCTTAGAGTCATTACGCTATCTTAAATACATTAATCTTTCATACAATTTATTGCAAGGGCAAATTCCAAGTGGTGGCCCTTTTCAAAATTTTAATGCTCAATCTTTTATGATGAATAAAGATCTTTGCGGGAAATCCCAATTACAACTCCAGCCATGCAAGAAAGGAAAAAAGCACATATCAAGTAAAGTGATCTTGGTGATAGAATGCTCATTGCCTATTATAGTTGTGATTTTGGTTGTTTCAGGCATTATCTTCTTAAAGCGTAAGAAAGTTGATGATAATCCTTCAACAACAATAGATTTAATAAATTTGGATAAACCAATCAAGATATCATATTATGAGCTTCTACAGGGAACAAATGGATTTGACAAGAGTAATCTTCTTGGCTTTGGAAGTTTTGGGTCAGTATACAAAGCAATTCTTCTAAATGAAAATATTGTCGCTGTAAAAGTATTTAACTCAGACATGGAAGAAGCATTAAGAAGTTTTGATATTGAAAGTGCTATCATGTGCAATTTACGCCATCGGAATCTCATTAAGATCCTCAGTAGTTGCTCAAATGATCATTTCAAAGCTCTAATAATGGAATTCATGGCAAATGGGAGTCTTGAGAGATGGTTGTACTCTCACAATTATTATTTAGACATCTTGCAAAGGATGAACATAATGATTGATGTGGCAATAGCTTTAGAGTATCTTCATCACGGGTCTCCTACACTAGTTGTCCATTGTGATTTGAAGCCAAGTAATGTTTTGTTGGATAAAAATATGGTGGCTCATCTTAGTGATTTTGGTATCGCTAAATTGTTTGGAGAAAGGGAGCAAGAAATTTATACCAAAACTTTGGCTACCATTGGCTATATGGCACCAGGTAACAATTTAATAATAATATTTGGATTTATTTTTGCATTCTTTTGTTTTGTTTGTTATGCTTCATAATATTTTATATCCTTCAATTTCTAGCCAATATTTTACATCTTGATGTGTAAATATATGAAATGATAGTATAAAGGATCAAAATTTGAACCACAAACCTTATGTTTGTGACATCATGACTCTTATAATATTAATTCAACATAACATATAGAATATAGATAAAAAAAGAGTTGTTTCTATAAAGGGAGATGTGAATAACCATGGTATTTTACTAATTGAAATATTTGCAAAGAAGCTAATGGATATGATATTTGTTCAAGGATTAAGGTTAAAAGATTAGGTCAAAGAATTCACACCACATATAATCATCAATATTAAAATATCAATTTTCTACACAGAGAAATCAAAATACTAATAAGATTATCATATCTATAATCAATTTTTGAGTTAGTATGAAATTTTTGTATTGACTTATTTGAGGTGAAACACCCTTCTCATTACTAATTAATCATTCCCCCTTAACATAAAAGTTCTCCATTTTATAGTGTGGGTATGGGATTTTCTTAGAAAAATTAGTTTTTTTTAACGTTCTCTCATAATCATGCTTAATAGCTACATTAAGCCAGTTTTGATCCTAGGATCCTTAAGTTAGCTTATTTAATCTTTCCAATCTAGGTTCACACTATTATGTAAAAGCAAGCTTGTAAATATAATATTATAAGCTAGTCACTGTAATCTTGTGAGGACTTGGCTTCCTCACAATAGACTAATAGAAGACTTTTACAATCCCATAATACTTGATATACTTATATATATACATGTATAAACCAAAGCATACTTTGCCACACAAATCCAATCAAACCAACATGATAATAAACTTATTCAAAATAATAATAATATTTTAATAATTTCTCCTCCAAAATTGTCAACCACTATGCCTACTCAGTCACTACTTCTTTGCCCCTTTGAGCTACCCGTTTAGTTGTATTTTATTGAAAGGAGAGGTGAGACTATGAGGAAATCTCAGCAGAAATCACAATTTATCAGATAGTTATATATATAATTTACAATCACGCAAAAACAAGCCACATTCACATACAGCAATAAATTACATTATAAGGTCCCACCACAACATCTTTGCACATCACATATGGCAATAAATCACACCATGAAGTTCCACATCAACAGCTTTACACATCACATGGCCATGGACAAATATCACATTCCATAAAAAGCAATCTTGTACTCTTACTTGAGTACTACTCAACCATTGAGCATTCGGACAACCATCCTTTTTTCAGAATTAGCTATTTTGTGAAACTTGCAAAGCTAATGTCTATACTCTTTTATGAGTACCGATTTGTTACGAGCATACAATCATTTTTCCACTGAGCCTATTGATTAGCATGAGATAGCATGCATAACAATATGGCACAAATAAGTATGTAGAATTAAATATATAAGAAAACGACAATAAGAATTTCTACCTCTCTCTCATTTATCTCTCGGTTAAGTTCATCAGTATTTCTTTTTCCAATCTTCTTTAGGGTGCTCAAACAGATATCTAATCCTAAAAACATATATGTATAATATTATATTAATTCTACGCTAATCGAGCATTATTTAACTCCACTTTCTCTCATATTTCCACGTCTACCCCCTTTATTTTGTTAAATCTTCTTTACTTGAGAATTTTCAATAAATTTGCAAAAATCAAAACTTATTCCACATAATTCCAAATTTAGTAGTACCAATTTCTATACAACTTACTTTTTATCTACTAATTTTATCTATAATTCCACATTTCAGAACCAAACAAACTTTATTAGTTGATATTTACAATTTACTTGTCCCAATATCACATTCTATGACTCATTTTAAATTTTATTATGAATAGTATATGCTTACCAAATTTCATAGTCAACAAATACCATTTGACCAATCAAAATCCACTCAAAGTAAGCTGTTAAAAAAAAATCCACTGCAAGTTAAATCATTACTAAACACCTTCAAATATCAAACTTGAGAGGTTCATTTTCATCTCAAATTTTTGCAGAATCCAATTATCCTCCTTCAAACAAAGATCTCTGTTTCGATTTCCATAATTAGTACGTAAATCCAAAAATCAACATGCAAACTTCAAAACACTCCAATTTAACTTTAATCAGCAAGCCCTTTCTTTTTCGGTTGAAAATGTGAAAAATGAGGCATTGTTCACATGAACAGTGAACACGTTCATAGGACCAAATAAGATGATGAAAATCGGGCATACAAAGCTTAAATTAGTTTAAGGAAGCTTTAATTTTGTTCATGGCTTGATTTTATCGGTGAAAAACCTCATATTTTTCATTCTTGATTGAACCCTGAGGATCCAAATAGCATGAATGGACGAATATGAGGGTAGAGGAAACTTTAGAATTCTTACCTGAACACAAATCCTTGATTGTTGGTGTCGGTGGCCACCTCTCTTGTGAGAACCAGCTTCGACAACACGTTCGACACTCTTACTCTTGCTCTCTCCAGTCTGTGAGTCGAAGGAAATGAAATGAGAGGAAGATGATGATGATTATGCTGAGAGGAAGATGATGATGTGTCGAGAGGGTAAAGGGAATCCAATGGCCACCACATGTGTGTGGGGTGAAATTAGAACTTTACCCTTCCGCACTTCTTCTCTTTGCATTGTGGTCCTTTCTCTTTTTTAAATCCGTAAATGAAATAACAATGTTTTTGTTCCAATAAGTAATTTTCTCCCAAAATTTGACACTTATCTAGTAAAATAATTCTTCTAATCAATTTTGTTTTTTGCAATTTGTTTACTTTTCCACATTTTTCTTCAATTTTTTTAAATTAGAAATAATTTTCTAACAATACCTTTGGGCCAAACACTAATACAAAAATATTGTAATTGACTTTTTAAAGCTTCAATTATATTCAACATGGCGTTTGATCAAATTTTAGGGTGTTACATGAGGCACAACTTACTAAAAGTGATATTCTGGTATCACTAAAAATAACGCAAGTTTGCATTTATGCAAAATATTACAAGTGCCCATACCTGAATAACTGTTAATTAAATTAGTTTCTATTTCTTACCCCTTTGGTCTGATTTGTTTGTGAAATATGCAATAGAATTATAAGAATTGAGTGATGATCTTTGCCATACTAATGCATGAAGTATTTGAAATTTGATATTTTCTTGACTATATGGTTTCGAACATCTTTATATTATTTGAATAACGATAGCCTGAAATTCTAGCAAATAAGAAAAAAAGAATAGTATGAACCTCAAAAGGGCACTATTTTTTTTTTCTAGAGATTCCCATATGTTGTTTAGAATTTGATTTACTTTTATTATTTTCACTTTACAAATTTGTTGCTTGAAACGCTGGAAGGACGGAAGGGGTATTTTTAAGTGACTGACATTTTTCTTTATTTCACCTCTATATATCATTTACTTTTACTGTAGAAACCTTTAGTTTTTGATAGAGAGCTCACTTAATAAATTTTTTGGGGAAGTTTTTGAATAGCCCCATGTTCTTTGAGTCATGTTCATTGTTTTCAGTGAGTTTTGAATATCTCAAATTATTTATTTCTTTTTTATTAATTTTTTGTGTTTGAACATTGTTTCTTTATTGAACATGAGTTCACTCAGATAATTCATGGTAAAATATTGGATTAACATAGAAAATATTTGATTTATATGTTAGGAGCAACATTTAAAATTATGAATATTAATTGATATAATAATTTATGTCTTGATGTGCAACAACTTGAATTGATGATACGAAAGAAAAGTTTAATAACAAACCTTATATTATGTTTTTGACATCATGACTTTTATACTAATAGTTCATTATGACATGTAGAGTATGGATCGAATGGAGTTGTTTCCGCCAAAGGAGATGTGTATAGTTATGGGATTTTGCTAATGGAAATGTTTACAAGGAAGAAGCCAACAGATGAGATGTTTGTTGAAGGATTAAGTTTGAAAGACTGGGTGAGCAAATCCATGTCACATTCAATCATTAATATTATAGATGTCAATATGCTTCACCTAGAAATTCAAAATACTGATAATATATTACCTCATATATCATCAATTTTTGAGTTAGCTTTAAATTGTTGCATTGACTTACCTGAGGCACGTCTTACTATAGTTGATGTTGTAGTAGCATTGCAAAAAATCAAGGCTTTGTTTATCCAAAGATGCTAGAGACACCACTAGTGGAATAGTTGTTAAATCAAATTTAGCTACCATTTTTGTAAATTTGTGATTTTTTATTTTGTAACAAGTAATCTAGTAAATTGAGTTAACTCTGTATATGTTGTAATTATATATGAAGTATTTAAAATTTAAAATATTTTGAATCGATAATTTTTGTTTTAGATTTCTTCATATTTCATTTTTCTTTTTAACATTTTGAATTTATATTGTAAGAACTCTTCCATAGGTAACTTGTACAATTTGAAATGTGATTTCAAAATAAAACGAAACAAAATCAATCAAATTGAGTCCTATTTTTTCCTTTTCTCCTCTAACCTATATGTTCTACCCCTGCACTTACGTTTTCAACTATTTGTATCTTGTCATATTTGCATGTCACATTCTCCAAATGGCTTCTTTTAGAATTTAGATTTAGATGTCATGTAATGTAGATACCTAGTGATCAGGTTGGCCATTGAAAAAAGGTTAAAAGACCACAATGATAGAAAGTTTTCTTTAAAGGGCATTAGACACCTTGAAGGCCAGAAGTCTTTGAAGTGATAATTTTACTCTTGAAGTTTAAAAAAGTGGAGATTTTATTTCAAAAGATTAAAAAAACGAGGTAATGTTACCCCACCGTTAACAAACCTAATGGTCAAAGCTTGTTAACTAAGTTTAAAGGCAAAAATGCCTTGAGAGTTTTTCTAAGGGGCATTGGGTACCAAAACTCTTATCATCTTTAATTATTTAACCTTTTTAATCTTTTCAAATTAGTCAATTAGATTTTACATTAAGGATTATATGTGGTATTTTTGTAATTTATATCCCATTAAAATGTGAAATTCCTATAGTGCCCTTACCAAAAAAATTCCTCCCACCGAAGCCCATCCACCATTGAGGAAAAATATTCACCTCCAGACGTAATGATGGACCTGTGAACGCAAGGATTCGCCAACGCCTTCTCTTTCTTCTTCCTAATTACATCACTTGAAATTATTTTTAATCTTTTTTCCCTAAAAAAAAGTGCCTCCTCTTATTTACCTAACAAATGTATTTTGCACTAGTGTCTCCTAAAATATTCTTGAATGGAACATATAGAACGAAAATTTTAAAAGATAACATTCTTTTTTTAACCACACTAACGACCAAAAATTTCAGCGGATTAGTTATATTTTCTCATATATTATAGGAGTACAAGGAATAAATAGTTTATTATGATATATTGATATTAATAATATTTGTGGAATACATAATAACCAAATTTTTGAATAAAATATTAATTTGAATAAAAAATAAAATAATAAGGAGACAGTTAAATCAAATTTTTAAAGAAAGAAAAAATAAAAGTCTAACAATAATGATGAAAATAAAGAGAAGCACCGGGACTTTTTCTTATGAGAAAGGGATGGTGCTATGTTTATAATGTGAATAGTCGTATGAATAATTTGGGAAAAAGGTCAAATTGAGATTTTGTATTTGGAGTGCCCTATAAATTTTGTTATGAAAATTTTATTGTGGGAGTGTTGAACAAGGTCGGATATATTTCACTCCTATTTTCTTAATAAAAACAGGGTGGAATTATTGAAAATGAGAAAAGTATGTGATCTTATACAATTTATAAAATTAAACTTTTTTTTATTGCACAGTCATCCTTCTATTAAATGTAATATTATTTGAGGTATAGTTAGACACTAAATATGAACACATTTTTAATATGATTCAAACATCAATTTATTAAATTGTAAGGAACTAATTTCTTTTACTAGATTCAACTCATTGTTAAAAAATAGTTTAGGAATTGACATATGTTTTTTCCCTCATCTTGTCGCAGCAAATATTAGAGTTGGATTTATTTGGATGGGTTCTTCAACCCCTATTTCATCATTCCTTAATTCTGCTAAGATTAATAATAATTATTCTTTTTGGTAATAGCTACACTAATTGTTTTTTTTTGTTAACTTGTTTCATGTTCTTTCTAGTTTTGAGCTTTAGTTTGTTTTTATTTTAGTTAACAGTTTTGAGGTTAGTTTTTATGTTTGCAATGCTTCAAAGTTTATTATGTTAGTAGGTGGTAAAGAGCATCCCCTACCCTAAGGAGATAAACAAAAGTTTAGATAGTAGAAGTATATTTTTATTGAAAGAGACAAATTTTTACACTTTAAAACTTTGAAAGAGATGAATCTTGAATCCAACATGAGGATACATAACTAAAAAAAAACGTATAAGAAATCATTAGAGATAATCCACATCAACAAGAATAACACCGATCTTATATTTACACACACACAACTAACGTTGACAAAGTTCTCTCATGTCACTATTTCTTTAGCTTCCTGCCCTATTTTATAATTTTGTAAATATTTACATTTTTTTTATTGGTAATCTTATCTTCTTATCAAAATCATTTCGATTGAAAATGATTGTTGTGTTGTTTAGAAGTATTATTATATATATTTGCGTTTTAACTTATTGGTCCGGTCAATCTATTGTCAATAAGTTAAGTGATAAGATATTTGAATTTCTCACTAAATAAGAAGGATTTAAATCCACAATATAATGTTTGAAGAATCATCTTAACTTTTGAATGTTTAAGGAGAAAGAAGAGTTCACTTTACAAATTGTGGTAAACTCAACTTCTTTCCAAAAATTTTATGCTTAAAAACAATTCCGCCTGCAAAAAGTAATAAAAAATAAAAACAAATCACTAGTATACAATTGAGAATTGAATACGTCAATTACCAAAAATCAACCAATGCCGTACTGACACGTTAACTCAACTTATCGTGTTCTAGAAGTCTTTTATTTTTGCCCCCAATTCCGCGGAGCTGGCTGCAACAGCATTTTCTGACACGTTAGCTGTCTTTTAGTTTTCCACTTCAAAGGCATATTGGTTTTTATATTTTAACGTCTGCAACAGCATTTTCTGTGCTCTTCCTCTAACGTCTTCGTCTCAACCTCGTCTTCCGCCGCCTCAACCCCTACTCTCTAACCATGCCTCGCCGCAGCTCCGGTGGTAACCTACTGGCCTCAAATGGATTTACATTTCATGCTCATCTCCTGGACCCTAATTTATTAGGAATCTATTGGATTTGCTCTTTGATGATATCTAGGGTTTTTTTTTTTTTAAATTTTCCTGTTCCATTATCCGAAGCAAATTGGGATTCGTAGGGTTCTATGTCGTGCGCTTGAAATTTTTTGGTCGATGAAGTCTATGCGTTTACGCTTTTGCTGAAACTCTAGTTTCGTCTGTCCTGATAATTGGGAAATCTTGTACGGTTTTCTGGGGCTGATGTTTTTTTAATCCATTAATTTTCATACGTTGAGGCATGCTCTCTCTCATTTCTGGTGATGCGTCTGGTGCTTATTGAGCGAGCCGATCATTTTATAAGCCAGATTTTTACGGGTTGTTGGCAAAAGCGTATTTTGTCCCTTTATTGAGAATACGTTGATGCCAATCAGGTATTCCAACTCTGCGGACTGTTACATTGCGAACGGCAATGTCTTAGTCGGACTTTGTTCACTGAAACATTTAAAATTTATGCTGGGCTACATCATCTAAGCTTTCGCAGAGCTATTGGATTGTAATTATTACTGGTCTTTGTTACAAAATTCTGAAATCAATGAACTAACTAATCAACAATCCTGTATCTTGCACTAAGGGGTTATGGTCTAGTTGTGTGATTCACTGTGATATGGTTATCTTTGCAGGCAGGTCTTCTGGTCCCGCACCTTGTCCTGCAGCAGCTCGTAGCCCCCCTCCTTAGCCAGGTAAATGAGATTATGATACAAGAAATGGTTAAACGGTTCCTTAGTTCTGTTTTGGTCTACAAACTTGAGCTGTTCTCCATGCTCTTTCTGTATCTCCCAAAATGTTGAAATGTTTTTTTTTTTTACCACAGTTAAGCTGTTCGGGAGTCAAAATATTGATGAAGATCTAATATTACCTTCCAAAAAGTTTTTTTGTGACAGTTTTAATATCACTCAACCAGAAACTTTAAGAAATAGTTTAATATTTGTCTTACCTTGGCTGTTTCTTAGTGCAGTTAACCATGGTCCTCCTCCAGCTCCTGCTCAGAGCGGTGGTGGCAGCGGCTCTCTGCTTGGCGGCATTGGTTCAACCATTGCACAGGGTATTGTAGCAAATATGATTATTCATTTTAATGTATGGGATGGGACCTGTGAAAATGAATTTCTCTTGCTTAGTGGATGATAAATAAATTGTTGTAGGCATGGTTTTTGGAACTGGGAGTGCTGTGGCACACAGGGCTGTGGATGCTGTGATGGGTCCACGTACTATTCAACATGAAACAGTTGTCACTGAGGCTGCTGCCGCTGCCCCTGCACCAACTGCAAATAGTTTTGGTAGCGATGCCTGTGGTGTTCACACTAAGGCCTTCCAAGACGTATGCATTTCTTACCTGTTCTGGCCATCTGTGTTATGACTTGTAAATTAAACCTGAACTTGCACTACTGAATAGCTATCGCGTGAATTTCTCACATTCAACAATTCAATTAATGTTTTGAACATTATATGTGTAACATCCCAAAATTTTACTTATTTGATATAAACTGTAAATTATGCTTTGGGAAGCCAAATACAATATTTTGGATAAGTATGAATAAAGTTTTGGGACAAAGGTTATTTAAGGGAATAATTTTATTTTTAAGGAATTTTGAGAAAAATAGGTATAGTGTCCAGAACTTTATTAGAAAAATTATTATATACATAGAGGGTCAAATTTCAGGGAAAGATACTTATTGAAGTATCTTATAGTATTTTGTGCTTATTGGAAAAGGAAAGGCAAATACAAAAGAAAAGGAAAGTAAAAAAAAAATGAATAGTTAAAAGTAAATTAAATAATATAATAATATATATTATTATATTATATATTATATATGGTGGAGGAGTCACGGAGAGGAAAGGAGCAAGATAAGTATAAAAAAAAAAAATGTAAAGTGTCGACAAGAGAGAGAAAAAAATATATTATATTATATTATATTATAACATTATATTATAATATAATATAATAATATTATAATATATTATATGGAGGTGGTGGAGATTGTCGGGGCGGAAAGAGTATCACGGGTATTGAAAGGAAAAAAAAAATAATAAAAGAAAATATTATTATATTATATTATTATATTATATTATAATAATATATTATATAATAATATATCACGGGAAGGAATGAAGGAACGACCGCGTGCCTATATATACCCATGGATTCTCTCCTTCTCTTCAAAGTCGTGAAGGAGGAGAGAAGGAAGAGGGAAAGAGTATTGCTGACTCCAATATTTTGGGATAATTTAGGTAACTAAAATCCCTTCTTTTGAGCAAACTTCCTTCATAAAAGTTGTTCTGTATA
>QFDD01115433.1:0-15466 GCA_006871305.1 Vachellia collinsii
GTTGATTTGGTCAGCCAGCAGTGACCGACCGCTGACTTCGCCAGTTAGATGGTAAATTTCATTTCTTCTTAGTTTCTACCGATTTCAAATTTCATTGTAACTGGAACCAAACCAACAGTGACCGGCGAAGTAACGAGGAGCATACTTTTGTTAGGAAGGCTCACTATAATGTTGGCTGGCTCACATGTCAAGCGGTGGCCATTGCTTGTCACCCTTCTGTCCTATCATGGCGCGCGGTGCTTCACGGCAAGGACCATTCTATATTGGAGGGGTACATGTAGATCTGCTGCAAGGGGCTTGATTTGCCTTTATCTGTGAGGGTGTTAATTGGAGTTGGCTGGGGGTTCAGAGGGAACCTCGTTGATTTTGTCGTTGGTTGTCTATAAGTGGAAAAAATAGGATGGGCCACGGGAAAGGCTAGAGTGGGTGAGAATGGAGTCAGTTTGATTGTGTCTTACATGCGAATTGGCCAAAAAAAAAAGCCCGAGGGGGTGGGAGACTGCCTTTCTGTCTTTCTTTTGTGTTTTTTAAAAGCATAAACTCTGCGACTGTGCAAGACTTTTCTTTTTCCTTTTTTTTTTTGCCAATTCGCGACTGGGCAAACTAAGCTTGAGGAAAAGAATAAGGGAAAATTAAAATAAAAGATAAAAAAATATATATTTATTATAAAGGACCATTAAAATTGTAATTATTTAGAAGGATTAAACTTCAAAATATAAATTTAAAATTACTAATTTGTCTATAACTAAACTTTTTATATTATTTATTGCATTTAAAATTGAGAAATAATTAAAATTAAAACTACAACTACCTATAAATCACATTTATAGGATTGTATTTTTTTTGTTAATTTTCATCTTTCACCAGATTTTTTATTCATATGATTAATATGTCATTTAATTAATCAGTATAACATCAAGTTGTGTAATTTATATAATCAACACTAATATGAATTAAATTTTTTTCATAAAAATAAAAAATGAATGCATTTTATATCTTTTGATAATGTGATATACTATATAGATATTTTTATTTTATTAGTGTTACGTGCAATTTTTAAATCATATAAATTCCTTTTAAATTAAAAATAAATCATATAAACTTTTTTTGAATTATTTTAAATTGAGTAAATTTTATTTTTACTCACTAAACTTACATAAATTTTATTTAATGTATATGATAAATTATAAAATATATTAATTTTTATTAATATTATATAATTTTTATTTTTATTTAATGTTTGTGTTAAATTTTAAAATATATAATTTTAAAAAAATAGAACAAAGTGCGATTTTTTCCAGTAAAAATTGAAAAACATTATGTTTAATTTAGTAAAATTTAACATTTTGGTATTATTTTTAAAAATGTAGTGGGAGAAGGAGTGTAAGAGAGAAATAAAAATTGTGATAGGAGACAATTTAGCATTTTTAATTTAATATTTTTATTTATGATTTTTTTAAATAATTTTTATGATCATTTACAATAAATATTATTTATTTTAAATCTTTTAATCTAATTCTCCCCAGATAAAAATAAAATATCACGAAAAGAGAGGCAGGCTAGCTATAGCCTATCGCTAGCGTGCTCAGTCACGCGTTCATGAGCGATCGATAGGGACTGTCGTGTGTAGCCTGTACCTGTACGATGAAGACATGAATGCACTAGCAGATGGGCCACAACACCTGGGCCCACAGAACAGGAGCAGGTGTTGTTATTGAAGTACCAGGCCCATTATTAAGCTCAATTCAAGCCCAAATAATGCTGTCCCTATTGATTTTGTGAGGGATGAAATTCCAGAAAAAGAATTACCTTCCAGGTTATAAGATTGTGAGTTGAAATCTCATTATCAATATAGAGCTTGTTTAGTAATCACTTTTACGTAAGTTAAGATAAAACTTCTCTCATATACTTAGATCGGATTGCATAAAATCACTTAAAAAAACTATTCTCAAACATACACATTAAAACTTTAATAGTAGGTGATCTATAAACATCCTTTAAGTATGAAGGCATGTTTTTTACCCTGGTGAGCTATCGGAACTTAACTCACCCAAATGTTTTTATCCCATAAAAACAACAGCAAAATTGCATTGGCCTAATTGTGCAGTTTGCTCCGTTCCCTCTTCATTATCGTTTGTTCTTTTTTTTGTTACGACCATTATTTTAAAGACTGGACTGTATATGAAGTCAAATTGCTGGCGAGACCCGTGGTTGAATCAAACCATTCATTTTCTGACCTAGTTTCTAGAACAGCGGTTATGACATTGCCTTAGCTGCCTATAAATTTGCCTTCAGAACTTTTGCAGGGAATGGAAAAGGTTGGTGTGTACTTGACAATAAGTCACATTCCCTATATGTTATGATATGCTGGGTTTTAGCCACAACCTATATACTCTCTGTAATTCCTGCATATCGTCGACCCATGATGTAAAAACACAGATTGTTTATTATGACGATGTCATAATGTCAGCTGAACGCACGGGAACTTGCATGTAACGGCAATTGAAATATCAATTATACACATATCGGCTTTCCCAAGCTCAAGCAACAATGCTCGGTTTGAAACCACAGATCATTGCAGCAGCACCATTCAAACGTAACTATTACTGCCTCAACTGCAGTAAAGGAGAGAATTAAATTGGGTGCACCCAGCCTGCTTTGGCCATAATATTCCATGGCGCATTCCACGTACACAAATAAATCAACGAGCATGGAGTTTATAGTGCCAAAAGATCGATGTGAATTGTAGGCAACGTTTGGAAAAGGTAAATGGTGTTCACAATAAACGTTACGAAATTATTCCGGGCAGAAAGCTTGCGTCGGCCATAATAACAATTTTGACGAAGGCTCGGTGGAATACTGGGATACCAGGTCTGAACTCGTTATTTTAATTTTGATTTTTTTTTAAAAAAAGTCATATCAATTATGTTATATTGATGTACGCTTGTGATCTTTTCGGGGTTCGAAAAATCAAGCCGCCCTTATTTCTTTCCTGACCCAGTCCAGCAAGGTTAACACTGTGATTTAATTGTACGGTGGTCTAAGAAAACTCATGTTTTTGTAATTATTCAAAACATTATTTATTAAGTACCAATATATGTACACATCATAATGGGAATCCCAACGCATGTTTTGATTGGACTGAGATTTATGGAGCCTTCACGGGATGCCCTCATTCAATTCTGCAGCCCACAAACGTCCAAAACATCAAAACAACAAAATTAGGGCCCATCTGGTTTCATTACACAACCTGATTGGGAATGTTTACCGTTTTACAAAAGCGAGAAAAAACTTTATGCGCTTCTTCCCCGGCAATGGCTTCCCACCAACATACGAACCGAATAAAATAGAAAAATAGATCTGAGCAATTTTAAAAAAACAATATCTAGAAAATTTCAAGAAGAGAGATGGCGGGAAGAACACTTCAAAACGCAGTGGGTGGAGGGAAAAGAGGAGCCATGAGATAGATGATATCACGAACGAGGAAGAGGGAAGAGGAAGATTTCGGCGGTGCACTCGGAGGATTCAGAGCAATCAGCGGCACGGCAACATGAACTCGAAAGGGTCTCCTGGTAAGGCAAAATCGTTCAAAGAAAGGGGTAATTAAATAAAGGAGTAACAGTAGATCTGTGGACTCTACTGACTCAATGTGCTCTCAGGCGGTGGCAAACTCCGACCAAAGTAATGCAAGAGAGCTTCTGAAGCAGATAAGGCAGCACTCTTCTACTTTCGGGGATGGGATTGAGCGTTTGACTCATTACTTTGCCAACGTGTGCTATTGATTTTCAATTCTTCCTTCTTGAATAGCAACTCTCCGCTCATCACTCTAGTGTCCAAATAAGACAAAAGAAGTATTGACGATAACCTGGGGATGGTAATAGGCATTCACGGGGGTTTTGACCACAGTATAGAGCAAACAAGGAGTCTTATCATGCTGGTGCAATCATGATTATCACTGCAGTCCAGCAATGATTGAGCCACACGGACTATAAATAATAATTTATTCTATCATTTTAAAATCACTTTTACTTTTATCTTAATTTTTACCGCTACAACTAGCTGCTAATATATAGAGACCAGAAGAAATATGTCCCAAATAAAACAACACTACATCCAAAATTACTCTCACCTTTAACACCCGCCTGTAAATGTAGTGTCGGCGGCGTAAATCAGTATCAGGCACTATCCAACGATGTGTGCTGATTTGGGAAGTGTGCTTATTATTGGCAGTGGTTAAAAAGCGAGTTTCAACTTTCAACCAGTCGTGGGAGCTTTATTATGTAAGCGAGACTTGAGATCTCTATGGCCTCACGAAAACGATGATGCGCGAATTAATGAACAAGAGTTGGCGGAGAGCAATTAATCTCAGTAATGACTTATTGACTATGCACCTAAATTAATTCGCCATTAATGTCTCCTCCCCATAGAGTAATCCCTACCACTTATAAACCACACGCCAATGCAATGAGGGTAACGATTGACTCACCCCAAATCCAATCAACAACACACGCTAACATCTCTGATTTTTATTATAAAAGCTAGTTATTGTTTTTTTAAAAGATTAATAAAATTAAATATATTATTTTAAAGTATTTATATTTATTATTTTTTATAGACTAATTTATCTAACATATAAACTGATATATAATATAACAGTACATAAATAAATATTTTTAAATAATATTTTCAGATTCTATAATTTTTTTAAAAAAATGAACTAACTCTTATATATTAAACATGTATTAACATGAGAAGACAATGTACGTACATGAAACTTGACGTCTGGTTGCCAATACGAATCGAAATATTTGTATGTTTCGTCTCATTCTTCCTTGCTCTCATCATGTCACCTGTCGGCAACACTGGGCACCACATGCCACGCCATCAGACCTCGCACAAAATGATTCTCTCCTCTTATATACTTACCAGTTTACCGCCAGTTATCCATTCCTGACGATGTGGGATACCAAGTCCGCCACGTGATTTCATCATCATCGCCATCTTGTTCTGGCTTATTTTTACGTAGCTCAACTCTGATTACATGATTCATTATTTCAATACATATTACACCACGTGCCCATCTGTCCCCTCTTACTAGCTAATTAACCCTTACGACTTGGGTTTTACCGTGTGTGTATGCGTGTGTCTTTTTATACGCACACAGAGCACGCATAAGCCTATGTAAGGTAAGATATTGGAGCGCAGAGATCAAAACTGTACGTACTGAATTGAACCACAGGAAGAAACGCCAAAATGGATCCGCGGAGCAGTCAGGGACGGAAGAAGGAACCTTGCAGAGGAGCCTGGACACCTGAGGAAGACAAGAAATTGGTTCAAGTCATTGAAATTCATGGCCCAAAGAGGTGGAAGTTTATAGCAGCCAAAGCTGGTATCCATCTATCTGCACAAATATTGCAAAACCTGAATCATATATGTCTCTGCTATTATTCTACCCTCAGTACTATATTATACTGTTTTTCATTATTTCTATTCTTTGTTTTGCTTGATAATGAGAGCTGTCATATAAATAAAAACAGGTCTAAATCGATGTGGCAAGAGTTGCAGACTCAGATGGTTAAACTATCTTAGACCCAATATTAAGAGAGGCAATATATCAGACCAGGAGGAGGACTTGATACTCAGACTTCACAAACTCCTGGGCAACAGGTATAACATAACATGCTTTCTTAAGCCATCCTCTTACATGGTAATCGCTGAATCCATTTTCTTCTGGCTCTCATCACTATCACATACATATCCTGGTTATGCGTTTGTATACCAGGTGGTCTTTGATAGCTGGAAGACTCCCGGGTCGAACTGATAATGAGATTAAGAATTACTGGAACTCTCATTTGAGCAAGAAGATAAGTCCAAGGAAGCAAAAGAGTAGTTTCCAAAAAGATTCCACGGAATGCATAATAAATACAGCACTACACGAGAAAGCTACAGTAACTAGTAGTAATGAAAAACAGGGGCCTTATAATAAGGTGATAGAGATCTCAAAACCTGGCTTTGTTGAAGAGCAAGAATTGTTCATTCACTGTAGCAACGAAGAAGGACCACTAAATCTGGAATGGGTGAGCAAGTTTCTTGAAATGGAAGAAACTTGGTTTGGATTTGCAGATCCGTGAACTCTATCAACTTTCCTTCCTAGTTTCCTTCTTGTCTGTCAAAGTTTACATTTCAGTATCTTATGTCTGATTTCATTAGGAGATTATTCCTTGGTTTACAAGCAACAGCTTCTGTGTGTCTCGCAATATTAACGAAAGAAAAGCCGTGCGATCTAATAGTTGGAACCAATTTGAGATCATAGAACCGCAAAACCTTGAAAATGCCAAGTCTCGTGCATTACAAAACACAAAAAGACGCAAATACTTAATGATAACAGGTTCTCGTGAAATTCTGAAAAGGGAAAGGAGAAGTGTTGATATAAAAAGGAGGCTATAATATGGGAAGATTCCCATAAGGGTTTGTCTCTGTTATTCATCTCGTGCAGGAGGAGGACCCTCCATGAACAAGAGAGACGACATGAAAAGTATCAAATGATTCAAAAAGCAACTGTGACTATTAATGGATCGTTTGAATATTTATTTGGCAAAATGATTAAACTTCATCACATTGGCAGTGAATTTGAAAGCGACGCGCTCTAATGGCAGCGTCTACCAGGCATTCATTAGTAGTGTTATAATTTACTTGTTACTACAATATCATTTCATGGATAATCAACCAATATTATATGAAATGATCCAGAGCCAATATACTGTTGTTTTCCATTTAACTCTTTATTTTTGTCATGGTGGACTTCATGATCACTGCTACTGCTACTAGGGCTTTGATTCCTAGCTGCTTGGTTGCGTTGTCATCTGAGACAGAGACCTGATACCAGAACAATAAGGTATTACGGATTTTGGATATCGTACAAAAATCCTGGAAAAAAAAAAAATCCATATGAAAAAGGTTAAGGAGTGAGAATATTGCTATGGTCCTTCAACTCCTTCCTTGCTGGAATCTCAAGAACTCATCATGCAAGGGCCATATTTTAATTGAAAGGCAGCAGTGTGAATGAATGAATGCATTTTGACTCCAAAAAAAGCTGAGAGCGCCTGACATATAGAAACTAAGCAAGTGTTCGCTCACATTATTGTAATTATTGCATATAGCTCTCAAATATTATAGAATACTTTTCAAGCTTCAATATTTCATTATTAGATAACTTGATATCAACAAACTAAAAAAATTATACCAATAGATTGCATTATTCATGAGTTGTAAATTGTGCAACTCATTCATCAT
This sequence comes from Vachellia collinsii, assembly GCA_006871305.1. Lineage (NCBI taxonomy): Eukaryota > Viridiplantae > Streptophyta > Magnoliopsida > Fabales > Fabaceae > Vachellia > Vachellia collinsii. Next base: position 7,294 of record QFDD01115433.1, read on the forward strand.
ACTTCTCTCGCATCTACTAATACATTTTCCCTGAGTTTACAGTACAAGTATGGTTCTTTCAGAAATTTTATTTTTGGGTTTCCTTATTGTTTTTCTCCTTTCACACACCACGTAGCCTCATTGTATAGATATTTGTCTATAGTTTCTGAAAATTTTAATTCACCACCCTTTCGGATTAGGAGTACTCTTTTAAGAATTTGAAACTATGCAGTCAAGCTTTGTGCCAAAATTGCTGTCCCGTTCATGGAAGAAAGTGGAAACGTGAAGAATCTCAGGTTTTAACGGAGATGGAATCTTGTTGACAGAATAGACAGGCAGGGAATATTCAGCTGTCTCTTCATATATATATATAGAGAGAGGGAGAGGGAGAGGGAGGAAGGGAGGGAGGGAGAGGCCAAGCAGCAAAACCTTCATTATATCTCGACTCAAATTTCTCCAAGTCTAAAGCTGCTTCGTCTGAACTTTATAGATTAGTTGTGAGAATAACTGAGAAATTCTGGGAAGAAATCCACCAAGTGAGGTTCATAATATGAGGGCATGAGTTGAAGCAAAGAGGAAAACATGATCTGCTGATAGGACATCCCGCATCCCCAGCTTTAGCTAAGTTCTACATACTCGTGGCATTATTCATCATAGCTCTTCTTTTGTTTCATTCATTCCCGTGAAGAATTCACATAGGATGACAAAAAATGTGAATTGAAGCTCACATGCCTGCACCAACTTTGCCAGTACACGAAGTAGTTTAGTGCTTGTTAACGAACCGTGTGCAAAGTGCAATGATGAACGATAAGTCCTCGAGTTTAAACTGATATACGTAAGATCAAAGTATTTTTACACAAGTACTCTCAGATGGAGGGAACGTGTCTGAAATCTGAACAATAAATCCACATACTTTCTGTTCATTAACTTAGCGCGATTGATAGCAGAAATGATATTAAAACCCATCCCAATAGGAAGTACCCAACCACTCTGGTTGGTCCCTCATCCTCTGGCTCCTGTCATGAAATGAAGCACCGTTACTTTCTAATAGTTTATGTAATTGACATGTATATAAGTGCACGAAAATCTTATCCCATATGCAGTACTTATTCTGGGGGTATCACACGCATTCAACATCATGCTGATAAGGAATTTCAAGTAGTTTCAAAACTGAAGGAACAGAGAGAGAGAGAGAGAGAGAGAGAGACCTGTTGAGGAGGGGTGCCTTGAGGAGTTTGCGTTATGTCAACCTCAAAGGGCCAAACATATGGTTCTGTATTCTCCGTCCTAACCAAGCTCCAGTCATAAATTCTTCTCTCTTGCTTAGACGATAAAATTGAATATGATTCCTATTTTTTCATTGAACACAACATACCAAATCATTGATGGCAATCGGAATTTTAAATATTTATGAATGTGTTTGTAATACACTACTTACTGACTTTGAGATGTTCCAGTTTCTTGTTCAGCTCGTCTTCCTCCAAGCCTTCCTTCTTCAACTCTTCAACCTTATTGTTATATGCTACTGCCACCTGTCGAACGAACATCGATGAGTTGAAAACTCCAACATAGAAAACCAAAGCAGAGCAATTAGTGAATGGTCCCCGGTCCTAACTTATCACTCACTACCTTTTCGTATGAACTTCCTCTGGGAATGCCGAGTCTACCATAATGGTCGATGTCTGTAATTGCTGCATTCCTAAACTAAATCTAATCAACGGAATGCATTTCTAACAGACAGATTAAGAAGAAAGAAGGGAACTCAATCAAATGGAATAAGAAGGCATTACGTATGCCACGGAGGGCCCTTTCGACGTTAAGGGAAGAAATCAGAGACGAAGATTCTTCAGGAACTTCAATGGAAGTCTCAGAATCTGTTTGCGTGGCAGTGGTGTCACTGGAGGACGAATCATTAGCGGCGGAGCATCTGATGCAAAATCTACGGGGCTTGGCGCTAAAGCCGACAAAAGTTGAGAATCCAAACTTGGGACCCGCCTGATTCGAATGAACATTGTTGCCGGAGATGGACACCGTGGCGGTAGTGGACGACACAGCCATTGCTCCTCACTGCCTCAGCCAAGTAAACAATCTTATGTTCTGCGCCCTTCATCATTTATCCGTTCTGGGTCACCTCACCATACCCAAATGAAATGTCCTTCCCGCGACAATTAAACTTGCTAGGTAAAGAATAAACTAAACTCCTTCAATTGAGTCGTTGTAGTATAGTGGTGAGTATTCCCGCCTGTCACGCGGGCGACCCGGGTTCGATCCCCGGCAACGGCGAATTATTTTGTTTTGGGTCCGAAGTGGTAATTTAAACTACAGTCGGAGAGGGCCTATTGACAAATGATTTTTCTGGGCCCTTTGCTTGCCGCTTTCCCATTCTTCTATAAGTTTAATCAGTTTAAGACTTAAAGGGCCTATGTAAATTGTAATAGCAGCCTCAGTAGCCCAAATTGTCACCTCATTTCTCTCAGCCTAATCCACAACCACAACTGTTCATTTATATTATTATTAATCTACAAAGAAAATCGAAAAATACAATCCCTTTTCTTTTTACTTAAGTTCCATCTTTTATCTGTATTTGCATAACCCTAAGCTTACTGTATAATTTTTCTCTGGAGAAAATCAATATTCAAATTTTTATTGGAAGCTTTATCACATCTAATATGCGTCAGATATAAATACCTCTACTAGAAAAATACATGTTTATATATGAATAGGATTTCCCCCACCAGATTAAAACTTGATTTTTTATATGTACTATTTTTAGTTCTTAATATAAGAGTATGTTGATTTTTTTAAAAAAATTAAAGAAGTTAATTAACTGACATATTCATCATATTTTTCTAAAATAATTTACCTTACTTATAAACTGATATATAGTCTAACGATATATATAATTATTTTATAATATATTATAATTAATTAATTAATTTAACTTCTTTAATTTATTAAAAAAAATCAACTTACTCTTATATTATGGATTGAATGTAGTATTAATACTTAGTAGTTACACTTGCAAGTAAAAAAAAAAAAAAAACCCCACCTCCGCTTAAACTTTGCAGTTTTTTTTTATATCTATTACTTAATACTTACAAGTTACAAATCATGGTCTTATCATGGATTAATTATTGCTTCAATTCAATCTTTATTCCTTTTTATTTACATTTATTTTGACTTTGATCTACCAAGTTTAGCGTGAGGATCATTGCACTTCTTCGTGTATTGATGAATGGCTATTTGAAGCCTTTTGACTGAGACGAGGTGGAAAATGCTAAAGCTGTTTTGGTGTGGCAGCCCCAGAGCTGTCTTTATAATGGGAGGTGGCGAAGGGTCTGCTGCCAGAGAAGTGCTAAAACACAAGTCAACGGAGAGAGTGGTCATGTGTGATATAGACCAGGTTACTACTGTGCGACATTCGTTCCTCAGCCGTCCATCTAATCATAAGTGTTAATGTGTTCTTACGATTATTGAATAATTTTTTGATCGAGCTATATTGAGAGTTCAAAATTAAATGTCTCATTTTTTTTTTAGGATGTGGTAGATTTCTTGCTATACTAAATCCTTCTATGAGAAAGTCCTCAAGCCTAAGCTTAACAAGAAAGGATTTTTGTGACTTAGGTAGGTTATTAGGAACAAGACCCTTTTGTTTGGTGAGAATATATGTAGCCAATGACAAGCATTCAGTAAGTTATCGTCTCTTCAGGCTGGACCCGCTGGCTTCTTCACCCTTTTATTTGGTGAGATTTTTTTTATTGTAAAAAAATTATAAAATCTAATCAGAAAGCGATGGATTAGGATTTACTACAACTTTAATATATAAAATTTATGAATTCCCTACTATATGTTTCTGTTTATTTTTTAAAAAATGATTATAAGACTAAAGTTATATATCAAGTAAGTCTATTTTTATATGGACATTTGCTATTTTAGAGGAACTTGGAGCTCTCGGGATGAAGATGTGTGTAACACCACGTTTAGTTTCTTTTGCTTTCCTTTTCTCTATCTTCTCCCTTAATTCTATAATTTTAGGGAACAAAAATCAAACTCATGCATCTGACGCCACAAATTTATGAGAAAACATATATACTTGCATAACAGGGACTAAAAAGGACCACACTCAAGACTCAATTATCCTAAAGGGTCAGAAAATTGAGTGACCAGGCAAATGCTATCATCTGGTGAGTAGACTTGGATCAGATCCAGTATTGCTGAGATGAACCGCTTGGGGAAGAAGATTGTATCTGATATTGAGCTCTTCAAATATTTTCTTTATTTCCATCACCAGCTCACTCCTTCGCGAGTTCTTCAACCCCCACTCCTGGAAGTTCATCGTGTGGGTTACATACAGAGCCATCTTTATCTTGTTCACATTTTCAATCTCCTTTACCACAACATTGTGATTGGGATGCCAATGTTGTGAATTTCTCTCCAAGTACCTGATTTCAACACGAACAGAAGCAGAATAAAATCGGAGGATAGTAATAAAAGAAGTTAGTTGCTCAGATTGCTTGGAAGGGATGAGTGAAGAATCCATGTAGTTACAATGGGCTTTGTTACCTCTTAATTTTCTCTTTCAGAACCCCAATCTTCTCCAATGGTGTCATGAAGTCAACACAGAACTCTACAGTGTCTCCCATATCTGGACTTCTGTAATAATTGCTGATGGGTTTCGTGGCTAGAACTGAGTTTGGATAATACACCTTTTCATTATTTAGCTTCAAGAACACTGTTGTCAATATATTCATTTCCTCAACCAGTAGCTGCCAGATTATCACAATTCATTACTCCATGAACTGCCCAAAATTAAATATAAGAATTTCTTGTGTAAATTACCTGAACACCATCAACAACACATCGATCACCCACATCAAAGGGATGCATCACAAACACAAAGATGATTGCTTCAAATATGTTCTTGCATGTGTTTCCAAACATGAAAGCAACGAGTACTAACTGTGATGAGAAGAACAACAGTACTTTTGTAGTGGCAATCTCCATCAGTAGAAGCCACACTATTATGGTCACAACCACCAGAATCCCTGTCACAAGCTTGCTTAGCTGTTTCACTGCAGTTTTGGTGTCACTCAAGGCATGTGCCAATGCTTTGCGCTCCTGGTAAACCTTCAACTAAAGAACATAACATGTACGAACATTAATGAATGAAAATTTTCCTAAGAAAACAGGATCCCAATTAATCATGAACTAATTCAACAAATATTGTAGGTGCATTGCTTGTATATATATTTTTTAAAAAAAAAATTACCACCCAGCTTGTTAAGGCCTTTCTGTCAATTCGTCCACTTTCTGCTCCATCAAACAGGGGAAACACCAGATTCACTTCTTCCTTAATCAGGAATCTCCGAAGGTCATCCTCATCAATGTACCTATTCATGATTAAAGCAGTTTATAACGGTAAGGCAATAAAAAAGATAGATGATCTTGTTTCAAGAAGAATGGAAGTTTTCTTACAAGGAACCAGGGCCTGCAACATTTCTGAAAATGTGATAAGCAGCAGCAGTTGCTTCCATCCCATTGGTAATCTCTTTATCAGTTTGTTCAGAAGTTTCATCTAGTGCATTGGAGATAGTGGACAACCCTGAACTTGTCACTGCATCAACCAAAATCTTCATGGTCCCAGCAGAAACCTTCTCCTGTTTCATCTTGTGAAGCTTTGCCACATCAATGACCTCTTTCTTTACGCCTCCTTTACCTTTCGTACTCCTAAAACTAAACTGGCCTATACTAGGTGATCTCCCTACCTTCTCTGCCTCCTCTATGAGTGGAGGCCCTGACAGTGTCTGCAGAACGTACTGATGAAAGATTGATTCTTGGATCCTATCAAAGAAAGATCTGACATGGAATTTCGATGCTAATATCTTTATAGACAATGTCTTAAGGAACCATAAGAATACTCCAATGAGAAGAGAAATAAGAGTCTGTGTTACACCATTCAAAATTTTTTTGGTGAGTTCAGATCGCCGGGCCCTTTGATTGATTAACAGAACCCAAGCGAGAAGAATCAAACCCAGCCAAATAAAAACCTGGACACTCTTCTTCAGTCCATGAACAAAATATAGCACCTTTTTCCTCAGCAAGAAATTCAGTTCAATCAAGAAAACAATGATGTGCATTATCCAGTTTGTGACTAACATGCCACAAAAGATCACCAGCACAAGCACACACCATCTCCAAAACTCCAAGCTCCAAATGATTGTGTTTTTCAGTTTATCAACAGTCAGGCTAGCCACCAGGCACCCCATAATGCATACAAATACAATCCACTCGATCAAAACCTTAGTGGTCACTCTCTTGCGCCTCCCTTTACTCAATTCGACTTTCCTACAAAAGATTTCATCCTCATCCTCTCCAGCAGGCCCTGGAGATGCCATGAACGGTGTCTTGGGAGTGATGGAAGAAGTTATGGACGCTGTTCTATTAACAACCCCGGATTTGTTATTTGGTGAACCCTTATTAAATGAGTATCTATACGGTGAATTGACAGCCAACTGTTCTTGCAAAGTGAAATCGTTGTTACCCTCAAACAATGTGGCCTCAACAGGATAAGGTTGCTCAGCAAATCTCGATTTGGGTTTGGAGAACACTGACCTCGTCATCGTCTTCCTTTGAACAGGGTTTTCGTTGCCAAGAGGCTGCTTGGGTGGCTTCCTTGGGCTGGGACTGAAACGTATTTCAGGGGAAGCACCGTTTAAAAGTGGAGACTTGGATGCAGCATACCCAATATTGACGTCATTGCATTCGGCCACTTTGGGGTCTTGAACAGAGATCGCTACCAACACTTCGCCTGCATTGGCTATTTTCCTCTCCGTCATGATTGCTTCGCCTGGTTTTGGAACTTGATTCCTATTATCGCCATCCATATGAAGATCTCTACGCATAGTAAATTGATAAAAAGTCAAGCTTTCTTATAAATAAACTTGGGTGAACTACGAACTAGACACTGAACTATATTTCGCTTTCAGTTGCAATGGGAAATGAAAACGAAAATAGAGATGATTTACCAGCAATTGCTTTCCTGTCGTGGGTAGGAAAGAAATCCAGGAAAGATCGAAAGCATGCACCAGTACTTGATGCAGCGGAGAAAATGTTAATAAAATATTCTCTTTTGGGACCAATGTCAAATGAAGTAGTTGAAGGAGGATTTGAAATTCAGAAGCTTCATTTTCTCTTGTCTTTGCTTCAATATTATGATTTCAGCTCAGGATCAACTCTGGGATCAGAACGGTGGTAATTAAAAAATATATTTAAGGTCGGATACTGTATTATGAGAAGGCCGACAAGGCCAGACTCAGATTTATAACTAGATGGCATTTGGTTTCGCAGCTCGACAAGGCCAGACTCAGATAGTCAGATTTATTAAACAATCATGATTAGTTTACGCTCGCCGGAGCTAAAATGACAAGTTAATTAGTGTTACTGTATGAATTACTGACAGGAAAAACTGAGCTTACCCTCTTTTTTTCTTTTCTCGCACATTAATCGCTGCACCGTGTCTGGATCGAATGGAATGACAGAGATTATTATCAACAGGGGGTAGATGACATCGCAATGGGTCCATGTGACTGCTTTATTTTTTATTCTCTATGTGTTAGATCAGTCCTCAGAGGGCTGACCAACTTCCACTCCTAATCCATTAGTTATTGTCTAATATATGTGTTGGATATAGGGGTGTGCAACGGGCGGGACGGGCTGGCCCGAGGGTCAACCCGTAGCCCGCCCGTTTAGTTTTGAACGGGTACGGGTTAGCCCGTACCCGTCAAAAACCCGTTTAAGCCCGCATTGAACGGGCTGAGATAAACCCGTACGGGTTCGGGCGGGTACGGGTTGAACCCGTTTACACCCCTTAAATAAAAAAAAATCCAATGGATTGCAATTCTTGAGCTTCGTCATCGACTTGAAAAGGAAAGGAGAAGGAGTAGCTTCAACGATGAGGTGAGAGTGAGTAGAAGAGAGGAGAGAAAGATGAGGTGAGAGTGAAAAAAAAACGAGGAGGCGGAAGAGAGGAGAGAGATGTGGTGAGATTTAACTTAAGAGTGAGAAGGAGGAGGAGGAAGGGGAGGGGCGAAAAGATGAGGCCAGCGAGAGTGAAGAAGGGAGTCGGAGAGGTGGGGGAGGGGGAGAGAGAGAGTGTGAGGGAAGGAAGCTTGAGTGAGGACCATGGAGGTGGAGG
>QFDD01115436.1:0-20688 GCA_006871305.1 Vachellia collinsii
TGAGGTTACTTAGCACAAATTAAAGCTCCAATTTGCAGTCGATTTTCGTTATGGTATTGGTAATTGCACATAAAATTCATATTTCTATGAGGTTCCAAGGGACTTTTCAGTAAGAGTCCCAAATTCCAGGGGCTTTTTCTATGTTTCTTGCCTTCCATGGGTTCAGTTGTGGATTTCCCCGTTTTTTTTACTTGTGGGTTTCATTGCGTTGGCTTCCAAAACTTGTGATCATCATGTGAAACCAATATTGCACTACTTTCCAGACTTACCCTTTCTTCTTCTCCTTTCCTCGTTGTTTCCACCAGCAAGACTCAAAATTGATCTTTTTATTAAATGGGACTTTTTAATTGAAATTTTGGCTGGCTATGATCTCTCAATAATTTTCTGTTATTTCTACTATATATATATATATTAAATATATGTAATTAAATGTTGAAAATTTTACTTTTCAATTATATTTAATTTATATATTTTCATTCATTAGGATAATTTAACTATACATTTTTGTATTTTCAAATTTTTCTCTATAATACATTAAAATTTTTTAATTTTTATGATTTTATTTTTTGTCCTAAAATTATCACAATATGTAAACTAATATATATGTATCTGCATTATTTAATGAGATTCATGTTCTTTTAAGTCATTTTTCACTAAGAGTTACTTCTCAAACATTTATCCAAAGAAATTTTCCTTTTAATAAAAAGTCACTTTTATAACTTACAATGCAAACATAAATCACATATCATATAATTACTTCTACCCAAAATTTCTTTTTCAAAAAATATTCTATCAAAAAGTTATTTTTGTCACTACTTATCAAACGGGCTTCATTTAGTCATATTAATTAATTAATTAATTAATTAATGTGGTCCCCTGTCAACCAGGTATATACAGGCTGAACACGTGGGCGAAGAACACTATGGGGTCATGTAGTAGTTGGACTAATGCTCCTTCCTGTCCTGATTATGAGACATGAATTAATATGTATTTTTTGTCATTTTTATAAGTCGCCTACTAATTTTAATTAAGCTCATAATTACTAAGGGTAGGGGGGAAGGGTAACAAATAATATTAAAAATTATTGAAATTTTATAACAAATTTAACACTTCGAACTATTTTTATTTGCATATGTGAATTACTAAAGTGATTTATAATTATGGATATATATATATCCGTAGTATTATTGTAGACCAGTAGTAGATGACGAGGATAAGGACTGTTTCTAGTTGAATAATAACAGTGAGGTGACCTTTTAGTAATGGTTGTATGGTATTGGTTAATATTTACTTCATGGCATTGATAGTCAACAAAGTTATTATATTCGTCATTTGGGCTCCTGAGTTACGACATCGATTAGTTATTGACAGGATAATACTGTAATCATTACACTTTTAATATATTTTATATTTGCTTTCTTTTTCCTATAAGAGGGAAGCAATATTCATTTTTTCCCTTTGAATTACAGATATATCTATCAAGGAATATAATGATCAATCTCAACTCATCCATCTTACAAGTAACAACTACTCCTTATATCTATTATGAGGCAGCTTTAGTCACTCATCAAAATTAAGAAGATGTGGTTAAATCATTAATTATTTTGTGCGAAAATTAAAAGAACTTTTCAATCTACTAGTGTTAAAAATTATGAATTACATCAAATAAGGCATACTAGTTGCAGTTAAAAAGATTTTACTTTGTGACTAATAAAGACAGGAGGGAGTACAATTTAAAATAAAAAGAAAGTTAGGAGGGTTGCAATAAGAATACAAACTTTATCAGAAGGCATAGGGGATAAAAAAAATTATCTGTTTTGTGAATATAATTGAAAAGTATGCAATTTTTTTTACTGAAGTATGAGTTAGTTGCAAAATATTCAGAATTGGACCAAATAATAAAAAATAATTTCTGTAGAAAATGATAATGAAAGATGAGCACTTTGAACAAATAAGAAATAAGCACTTTGAATTCAACAATCAACAAAAGAGAGAAAGTTCTGTAGAAAAGGATTGCGAAAGATATCAACACTTTGAACAAATTAAATTTAAATGAGCGCTTTGAATTTGCCCTATCTATAAGATCATCATAGTTAAAGGATGTTACCCGCACACCATTTGTGAATAGTTGAAATTGTAGAACAAAAATGTCAACCTCAATGTTGGAAAATTGAGTTTAAAAATATTAATAAGGAAGAAATATGACATAGGAAGAATCGTCATGTGTCCCAATCCTAGAATTTTCAATTCAGGGATTTTTCTACATATTTCTTCCCTCCAATGAGATTCTCTAAACCAACCAATTCAAATACTTTTAAAATTGATGATGGAGATAAGAGAAAATGAAACCTTATATTTACAATAAAAGGGAATAAATTATGGGGAAAACTATCCGTAGGTCTCAAGGTAAAAAGAAAGAAAGAAAGAAGAAGTCAAATTTGTATATTTACAAAAGCCAAACTTCCGTATTTATAAGTTGAGTTGTGTTATTTATAAATAAAACTTGAAAAATTGAGTTTATTGATGCTTCTTTGCATTTAATTTTTTTTACCTGGAATCTACTATGACTAATTTTTCCTAAATAGTAATATTATATCATTCAAATATCATTATTTTGATTATGAAAATATATGAATATTGGCATAAAGTTCAGGTATGATCGAAATAACGTAACATTTGATTCTTTTGATTTAAAAGTAGTTGGTAAAATATAGTTTTAAAGGTAAGCGTGGGTTGGTCTAATTCTAGAGACACAAAGACAAAAAGATATATTAATTTATATCTTTTCAAGAATGGCGTGCTAATGCTAATAGCAAGTATTGGATGCCTTTTGTTGGGGTGTTATATTTCAATAACATTAACACATTTTTTGAAGTCTTGGTAAGTGCGAGATATGAGTTTAACCTTACATATATATATATATATAGATAGATATGTTGAGTACGTGAGTTATTGCAAAAAAAAAGAAAGTATTAGTTACCCTTTAAGGTAAGTTTAGATTAGCATTTGAAGCTACTTTTTAAAAATAATTTATGGTTTATAATAAAAGTATACGAAAGAAGTTTTATTTCGATTTGAGTAAATGTACTTTTTCAACACTTTGATAAATATGTAATAAATATTTTGAAATAGAAGAAATAAGAGAAGACTTTCATGTCAGTTACTATAATTACCAAATAAAAATGATAGCAAATGATTTTATGCAATTCAAAATAAGTATATGGGAGGGGTTTTATTTTTATTTACTGTGAAAATACTTTATTAATTCATTTTGGGTATTTCTCAGGATGCCAACAAAAGTGGAGTCCAAATGTCTAAGTGGGGCGATCTTTTTTCGCCATGAATGCACCCTTTGACTTTTGACTATAATATTAATATGACGCACCCATTCGCAATCTCGCTTTTTTAAAACCTCGCTACTTCGTCTTCTTCCCTACACCCCACACACTCTCTACCATTTTCCTTAGTTCAGTCATGGAGATTCAGATCCCATACTCCATCTTCTTCACCTTCTTTTGCTTCCTCTTCATCATTCACAAGCTTATTATCTCTAAGAAATCCCTCAAAACCCTACTCCCAGGACCAAGAAAACTACCTATCATAGGAAACCTTCATCAGATTGGGTCACTACCTCATCGATCTCTAAGAGACCTCGCAAATAAGCATGGACCCTTAATGCACCTTCAGCTCGGACAGATGTCCCATGTCATAGTCTCTTCACCGGAAGTAGCCAAAGAGGTCATGAAAACCCATGACTTAATCTTCGCTAATAGACCCAAAATTGTTGCCAGCGAAACCTTTGGTTATAACAGCACAGGCATAGCCTTCTCTCCTTATGGAGACTATTGGAGGCAACTTAGAAAGATTTGTACTCTGGAGCTTTTGTCTGCAAAGAGGGTTCGGACATTTAGAAGAATAAGGGAAGAGGAGGTTTTTGAATTTGTGAAGCATGTTTCTGAACATGAGCCTGGTTCTGTCATGAATCTCACCAATATAATCTACCCGCTCACGAATTCCATAGTTGCTAGAGCAGCCTTTGGTGGCAAGACTGGTAATGTAGAAGAAGCTCTGTCGACCATGGTGTATGTGGTTCAACTTGCGAGTGGCTTGTCGATCTCAGATCTCTTTCCATCGCTTGAATTCCTTCGTGTGATCAGTGGCATGAAAGCTAAATCTGAAAAAGTGCGTAAAGACGTTGATAGGATGCTTAACATTATCATCAATGATCACTTGGAAAAGAAGGTTAGCCCTATGGAAGAAGAAGTAGAGGAAGATCTTGTTGACGTTCTTCTCAAGATTCAGAAAGAGAATGACCTTGAAATCCCATTAACTCTGGACAACATCAAAGCTGTCATCTTGGTTAGTGTTTTTTTTTTTTTCATTTTGATATCTATTAACTAGTAATCTACGCATGTATTAATTAGAGCAATTTAATCACTTTTATGAATTTTAGGACCTATTTGTTGGTGGAACTGAATCGGCAGCAACAACAATAGTGTGGGCAATGGCGGAGATGATAAAAAGCCCAAGAGTAATGAAGAAGGCACAAGAAGAAGTAAGACGAGTCTACGGAAACAAAGAATGTGTTGATGAGTCCGAACTTCATCAATTACCTTATTTAGCTGCGGTAATACGCGAGACTTTAAGGTTACACCCACCTGCTGTTTTGTTAGTTCCAAGAGAAAACAGTGAAATATGCGAAATTAATGGCTACGTGATACCTCTTAAGACTAAGGTGATCATCAATGCTTGGGCTATTGGAAGGCATCCTCAGTATTGGAATGAACCCGAGAGTTTTAAACCTGAAAGATTTGTTGACAGCCCAATTGATTATAGAGGTGCCAACTTTGAATTTACTCCATTTGGTGCTGGAAGGAGAATATGTCCTGGAATCTCATTTGCTACGGCAGTTTTAGAACTGATTCTTGCAAGTGTGCTTTATCATTTTGATTGGAAGCTTCCTAACGGGGAAAAGCATGAAGAATTGGATATGACTGAGGCCTTTGGTGCTTCAGTGAAAAGGAAAAATGACCTGTGTTTAGTTCCCATTCCATATAGTTGTCCTTAGCTTTATGAACTAATTAAGCAAACGAGAAAAGATTTGATTAGCAATATATGCGGATCAATCTGCTAAGTATACTGAAACTCGTTCCCTACATGTGTATGTAATCAATAATTAAGAGGATATATACATGGCCTCTTTGTAGCTATTTTATGAAATAATATGAATTATGCAGTTGATTGCCTTTTCTTTCTTTTCTAATGACATATGCACTCTCTAATTTTGAACGTGTTTCGTCTCTATATAAGGGTATTCCATTAAAATTTTCCCCACAAAAAAAATTTCTCCTTTTATTTAAAAACAAAAAAAGTTAATGAAAAAATAGAAGGAAAAGTTTTGTTGTTCTCAAGGAAAAAAAGTTATATACTATTTTTTGTTGTTGATTAACATATATTAAGGTAATGTAGGCGCGCCCTCTCGCTGAAAGAAAATGATCTAAAATCTAATTTGAATCCTGTGTACAATATTGACTGTTCTGGTTTCAATGTCCACGAATATGAAAGGTCATTGCTCATGTGGACTTTGGGTCAACGTAGTCGGCTTATCAGTTATCACTTCACAACTTCACAACATGATCAAAGAGATTTGGTCCTGCATTGCGACATCAATCTTTAGACTTTTAATACTAACTAAAAGAATAATTAGAGATTTTTTTTTTTTTTGTATACGGTCCTGTTAGAGTTAATCTCGTTTGAGGGATTATCAAGTATTAAATATAAGCATATCTCTTAATAATGATTTAAATATTGATTCATCCTATTGTATTGAACTAACCGCTTTATACATTTTTCTGCCCAACTAAATGTTAAAGTAGAGGATGCAATCCTATTCAAGGAAATTTCAATTATTAAACATGGACACATTTTTTAACAAGGGTTCAAACATTATTTTGTCATATTGTAAATGACTAATTATTTCCATTAGATGAAAATTGACAAAAAAATATAAGAAATATCTGATTAATGATTAAAGTATCAGAGAGTCGAATCAAAATTATGATTTCCATCATGAGCTATTTCAATTGAGACATGATGTGCTTGTGAATTATATAATTAGTGGCTTGGATCTCGGACATGGAATAAACAATAAACAATATATTCACACACACACATCAGTTCCCTAAAGAGAAAGCTAGAGTGTTAGTAGTAAATAATGAAGAGGAATGAATATTTCTAATAAAAAAAGAAAAGAAAAGAAAGTTAAAGATACGCAACAATATGGAGTAGATGGACGGGATTTTTTTTTTTTATCATAAGATAACAAGTGATTAATTTCACGTGACACTTGATTGCTAACTCGATCGGTTACCTGCCCTAATTAGATAATCTCAAGTTCAATTCTCCTAATAATTAAAAATGTGTCTGTGCATCTCACAGGAAATAAAAAAAAATTGTTATTTATGTTTTTCACCATTATAGTTATACTTGTCGAATAAAAAAAATATTTTTATTTTACTATTATCATTATTTATTTATCATTATCTATACAATTTCATTTCACAACTTTTAGACATACACTATTATTTTTTTAAAAAAATCCACATATTATTTTAGATATTTTTATTTTTTAGAAATTATAAAATTAATAATTACTTAATATTTAATTTCATCTTTTTATGTTTTGTTTAGTTTGTGAGGAATGAGAAGATAGAAAATGGGATGGCCAATTAAGGCCGCTGCCGCTGCCGAAAGGAGAATTAAGAAAATGGAATTATTTTTCATTGTTATATTTATTTGTGGAGGATGAGCCTTGGAGTCATGATATAAGGTTGCTCTTATATGACGTCAGAGTCATATATTCAAATTCTGAAAACAATGTCTCCCCTTAATAGGATAACGTTAAATACATGTATCTATCAGAGTCATATATCTATCCCTTTTCAGATCATACTCCATACGAACCTTGGGCCTATTAAAGAAGATGGTTATTTATATAAAACCCCCAGGTCCCCAAGGCGAAAAGAGTAAAACCATGGCTTCCCAAGTCTATTGTCCTTATAAATGGCATATCAATATGGCCATGGCCGCCTTATACAGTGGAATAGGATCACTCCAATTACCATCAATGGCTTCTCAGAGTACCATGCATCATCACCATTACTCTCACTCTCGCGCTTCTTCTACAACCCAACGTGTCTTGTTCTCTTCCTCCATTATTTCCCTCCCCGTTCATCTTCCCTCTAACAACACCTTTCCTGGTAATCTAGCTTATTAATTACCTTCCTCTCTCTTCATCTTCTTTACCACTACATACATTTATCCTTCTCTCTGTATAAGCTCCATTATGGATGTGTGATTATCATATATATTGTTTATCTTGTCACAGGCGCTTCGCGGTTGAAGGCTAAAGCCATCGTTTGGCAGAAAAGTTCTGACTTGGGAGCAAATAGTAGCATATTAGAACCAAAAACTTAATCACAAGTTCCGTAGTCGGAAGGTTTGGAAGTCCCGAAATTTGTTTGGAATGTGACTAATATTAAATTTAAGCAAGAAGACGAAGAAGATTTGGAGGTACGTACGTACGTAGTTTAACTAAACACTTTCTTGGCGTACGACAGTTTTAATGCAGCGAGTTTGATATCGACGTCATAGAGAGAATGATGGACGAGGAGATCAGAAAGAGAGTGGAAGAAATTAGAGTGCACTTTGAAATCAAAGGAAGGAGAGAAGATGTTGACGGGTAGAGAGCACACACATAATTAGTGAATAATTCTGTATTATTCATGAAAAGTGTACTTACAGGAGCTATTCCTCAACTTATATAACAAGCTCTTGGGCTTATTTTAATCTATGGGCCTATTAATTGTACAATTACAAGTTGGATTATTTTCCAGACTTTCCCTTAAATTTAGGCTCGTACATGTTAAAAACTCCTAACATGTTTGACAATGGCATTTGTATATCTTTGGAAAAATGTACCATATTCATTAGCAGTGATTCCTCAACATTATAATGAAATCTCAGCACTCTTATAAAGCCAAAATCCCTCGATTCAAAGCCAGAACTGAGAAAGCTTTTGCAGCTCCAAGCAAAGTGAGACAACCCACCAATATAGTTCTCATCCTTTCATTCAGTTCAGGTTGCGAGTCCATGTAATCGTGAGGACGATTCTCATGCTCGACCAGCTTGTAAAACTTGTAAATTTCATCTATGTATTCAGCTGCAGCAAGCTCATATTTTGTGTTAGCTACGTCTATGTCAACAATCTGCTCCTTTGACTTCTTTGAGGGCCATATTCAGCAGGATTGAATGCGTCATAATGAGAAATATATCTCTGCCCGACCTCATAACTCAGGATGTTGAACGCCTCTCCGTTAACCCTGGAAATCATTGTTGCTCTTGCAATTTTTTTTAATGGCGTCTAAGGTTCCTGTTTTATACTCGGAAGGGCTAATAAACTTGCCACTCCTTGCCACATCAATAATGCTTCCACATTGTTATGAATTTGCAAAATTCGGAAAATACAGAGCATGGGGTTTCCAGCTCAAAATCTGTTAAGGCCCCCTTCATGACCCTTGTGATGTTAGCCACAGAAAGCAACACGTCTCGATCTCTGCCTTCACCGCCACCGCTTTAAACAGATGCATTACTTCGCCACGAAATACAGAGTTTTTTTTTTGGAGCCATTCTCAGAAACCAAGGGAGGGGCAGATTCTTTCCTCTGTCTCTCTGAAACCATCTCAGCTTCAATTTCACCAAGAATGGCCACGACTTTTGTTGAATAAGACATCAAAGGAGGTAGACGGTGCAGCACTATCTTTCTTGATCACCTGCGCTTGCGCCGCAGGGGGAAGGAGAACGAGGGTTATGCGTCTGTGGAGGCATCTAGCTGCTCTACTCAGATCGTTCAAAACCCCAGCTCCTTCCAGCGTTGTCGTTAATCTCCAATCGGGTCCTGGGCTTCTTACTCCGGTTCTTGGTCTCTTGATTGGCTCCGTCAACACCATTTTTCTTTTCTGCCGTCACCTTCATGCGATCTTTCTGTCGCCGTCTCCTCTTTCTACCGTAAATCGAGTTTTCCGTCACCAAGAAGACGTCCGCAAGTCTGTGTCCCAATTGACGTCTACGGGATCTTTGCTAGCTATTGTCTGTCGCCTTTCACTGGCGCGATCGTGCGATCTTGTGACCTCTGAGCACGGTGAACTGATAGAACAAGGATCTTGATTTTTCGAGATCCTTCTTGAGGCATCGGGGTTGAACTCCACAGACGCTGGTGGCCTTCTTGGGCCCTTTTTTTTTCCTGCTATCTCCACGGACGCAGGGGGGCCTTCATGGCCCTTCTTGGTTTGCTGTGAAGGATCTTGAAAGAGCTGATTCTATTACCAATTAATAATTAGTCGAGTTGATAAGTTGTTGTCATTGTGTAAAAAATGTTTGTTGATTTTTCTAAAACATATTCTTTGTCAAATGTAGGGCTAAAGTACTTCAAAGAGAATGCAAAATCACTGGAAAGGGAAAACAAAGAGCATATGACATGTGGGTTTGAAGTGATTCTGCCAACACTTATGGAATGGGCAAAAAGTTTGAACATTGATTTCCCTGATGACTTCCCTGGCCTCCAAGAAATACTTGGAAGGAGAGATGCCAAGCTAGGTGTTGCACAGTGTGCCAACTTCATTGTTGTCCAGCTTGGAAGCAATACCAGGGCTTCAATGGGATAAGCGTCAGAGACTTAGAAGCAAAGATGGCTCCTACTTGTTCTCTTCTTCTTCCACCGCTTTTGCTTTCATTCAAAGCAAGGACCCTTATTGCCTCGCTTACTAAAACAATGTGGCCCATAACTTTTATGGCGAAGGTAAACATATCAACGTGGCTTACAATAAATGAATGCCCTTTGGTGAATTCGATGATAAATATTACTCTTATGGTCCTGTTTAAAGGACACATAGAGAATATTTTATTTGATCAATTCATTAATTTTTTCATGGTAATGTGTAATTTTACTTTTCATTTATTGTGTATTGATTTTGTTTTCATGTGTTATAGTAAATATTAAATATAGATAAATTTGAAAAGTTTAAAGGCATAGTTAATAGGGTTCAGGATTTTTATTAATCTATGTGAAGCATGCTAGAAGTGACTTATAAATAAGATTGGTGGAGTAGATAATGTGATTTAGTTTGCTTAGACAAATTCTGAAATAAACTGTTTATATATCACTCATACTCCTCTAATTCGATTTATAAGACAAAAAGCTAGAGAAATGATTTTTAATTCTATTTTTAAGTCTAATTGTTAAATTTTTTTTATATAAATGTATAATTTTATCATTCATTTGTTATTGTGTTGACTTTGTTTTTATGGAATATAATGTATATTAAGTACAGATAAAGTTGAAAAATAATTAATGTTTAAGACCAATTTAATGAAGGTTAAGATTTTTCTTCATTTCAATAAAGCATGTTACTACTCCCTATATCTTATATGTGTATAGGACGAAACCTATCTCAGAGTGTGGCTTATATATAGTACTAGGGAGAGTATTAAAAGAATCGGTTATAAATAGGATGATAACGTGAAGAAATTAATCACTCTTGCCCCGGCCGCAGATAATTTCGAATGATGTGATATCATCATTTTGATTTATTTTTATGAAATTGTAGTCCCAGATTTTTATCCCACAGAATTATATGAACAATTGTGGATTGTTGATCGATTGGAGCGCTTGGGAGTTGCAAGATGTTTCCAACCACAGATTAAAGTGATGCTAGAGTATGTTCACAGGTATATATACATAACTATCTCTTCGTATATTTTTTTTCCCTTTTAAATGTCGCCTTTTCAACAGCAAATGGAACTGGTAAAATGGAAAACAACAACGGAATTCAGATCAATACTGACAATAACACACATTTTCAGAAATTGGAATGAGAGAAGCATTGGGTGAACCAAAGAGTCAGACTTGCCGGATCTTGATGATACATCTATGGGATTCAGACTAATAAGATTAAACGGCTATAACGTTTCAGATAGTAAGTAGAAGACCAAGTGTTAATATTCATTATATATAAATATATATGTATATGCTTAGTTATACTGATCTCTGTCAAATGAAAATGGTGTCATATGTACCATATTGGTTAGATTTATTTAAAACATTTTAGAAAGATGGAGAGTTCCACTGCTTGCCTGGGCAAACAAATGAAGGAGCAACTGTGATGTTTAATTTTTACCGAACTGTTTAAGTTCAATTCCCAGGAGAGATAGTTGTTGATCAAGGAAAGAAATATACAACTAATTTCTTATCTAAAAAATGAGCTGCTAATCAGATTCTTGATAAATGGATCATAGCCAAAGATCAACCTGCCGATGTATAAGCTTTGTTTCTAATGATTACCTTTTTCCTGGTTATGAAGAATATTGTTGAATTATTAATAGGCAATGGTATTAGTGGAATAGATTTGATTGCCAAAGTAAGAGTTTCAAGTTTGAGTTCGATTTCGTTTGAATACATAAAAAGATTCTGTGTAAACTACTCTCAATTAGGAATCTGACAATACTTGAATTTGATTTAGTCAGATAGTTATACAGAAAAAAGACAACTTTGTGGTTTTTAGTAAGGAACTCAATTACCCAAAATTCAATAATAAATGAGAGTATGTAATAACAAATTTCACTGCAAAAAAAAAAAAGACGTGTTTGTGATTGAGACTTTTTGACAATTAGGCTCTTTAACCAATAATAGGTGAGTTATGCATTGGATTTTCCATAGTATGCAAACTTGCCTCAAGTAGAGAACAGATTTTACTAATATGGTGGTGCAGACGATGTCTTCTGGATTGCCAAAACACTTTTAAGGTAATCAATTAACTTTGGTGGAGACGATTTTACGTGGACTAAATCATTAGTATTTTGTTCTTAATATTTATTTTTTGTTATTTAGGCTGCACAGAGTTAGCAAAGCAGATAATCTTGAACTTGGAAAACAAGATTTTAACAAATGCCAAGACTTGCATCGCAGAAATGGAAAATGATTCAAGAGTAATTAATCTCTTTTCCTTAATCTCACATGTTCATATATAAAAACTAATTCACATGGCATGATCGATCGATCAATTATTTCTAAATAGGTGGCACTCAGAAAGTGGATTAGAAGAGTTAGGATTGAGCAGAGAAAGGCTTATGGTAGGTTACTTTCTCCCAGCAGCTAACAAATTTGAGCCCAAGAGATCTCAAGAACGACTTGCTTGGGTTAAAACTCTTGCTCTCCTTGAAACCATCACATCCAAATATCTTAACCAAGCGCAAAGGAAATCCTGTGTTTGAATTCAACAACAACACTACCACTTTATTATAACTCAATATATCCTTATTACATTTATCATTATGTATACTTCTTTGATTCTATTTATAGGGTAAACAGAGAAGATTTTATTTGGTCTCATTATATCCTTATTACATTTATCATTATGTATACTTCTTTGATTCTATTTATAGGGTAAACAGAGAAGATTTTATTTGATCTCATTATATATAAGTGGATCCGAGGTGTTAGCCGTCCATTGCAGCTGCCCCCTATTGCCCCCACAAATTTGGGGCTCTTCCCAAATGGTTTTTTTTGTTTAGGGTTTAGGGTTTGCTTTTAATGTGTTTATCTTTAAAAAATTATAAAAAATTACAAACATAACCATTTTTTACCTATAAAATATCAAAATATCATTTATTTTATTTAGAATCTAAGTATATAAAGAAACAATTGAAAAAACATTTGGGAAGAGCCCCAAATTTAAGGGGCAACTGATACCCCAAATCCTGTATAAGTCAACTAATACGTGTACATGGGTGGGGATCAAGAGGTACGGTGTTGCTTGTTTACTACAGTTTTGTTTTTTTATCAGTACGGAGGGGTTACTGGGGAATCTACTAGAAACTTTGCATAGCTTCTCTCAGAGCTCACCAACTGCTACCTTCGAAATTCTTCATGGCGCAGTAAGTCTGTCTAGTAATATGTAAAAACAATATATATATGTTACGTAATTTGATTTCGCACTGTAATATTGATGGTGTTGGGTTAATGCATTATGCAGTGGAGAAAGTGGCTATTCGGTCTTTGGCAAAAAAAAAAAAAAGTCAGTTTCCTTATGAGCGAGAGATCATATGTTCAATCCAGATTGTAATATCAAGCCATCAATGTATGTAATTTGTAATTAGAAATGCATGCATTTCTAATTAAAAATGACAGTTATACCTTCCTATGAAAGGACAATGATATTGATTTAACTAAGGTGGTGAGAACACGAAACTATTGATTAAGTTAGAGCAACAACTTATCAATTGATCTGAACGTTTTGTGGTTAAATTTTAATACTTGTCATGCCTTTACTTCATAATTCATGATTATACAACTTAAACCCACCTCCCCCCTTAAAGTCTTTTTTAATGTCACATTATGAGGTCAAGCCCAATATAAATGTAATTGGTGAGTGGCTTATGCCAAAAAAAGAAGAAGAAGAAGAAGAAAAACCTCAACCAGTAGAAATTTCACATTTAACTGAATTCTTAGATCGGAATTTTCTTCTTCTTCTGTAGTCCTGTGGATGACTTGGACTCAAAGGGAGATGAATGAGATGATTACATGAGAGACTGACAATTCAAAAGTAGTCAATATCAAAGCTGCCACCGAGTTTGATAATAAAAACTTTTTTCCGTTATTAATTGTTACATTTCAAAAATCATTTAGTCATTGAACGTACCATTCAAACACTAGCTAGTTTAAATTGGGAAAACTATTTTTATAGTTGCCTATAAATAGTGATAAATATGAGATGTGGTATGGATAATGATAATGATTTAAAATTCTCAAAATTGTAACAAGAAATTACATATGTAGGACTAGATTACGTTAAGAAAAAACCTTTATATATCAGTGATATTTCTTTCTTTATATATAGCAATTTATAGTTTAAAAAAACGTATACGCAGGGTTGGAAAAAGAAAATTGTACTAGTCTTTTGTTCAGATTAGTGGGTTGACGATTCACGATTCTCCATGTAGTCATAAATATTTGAGTCTTTGAATTTTATGATTCACTGGGCTTGAGTTTTTGGACATCTTGATCCACGCACGAGTTCTCTCAGCGAACGTATTTAAATATAAAAGACTCATCTTCTACGAGTTAATAGTTGAATATATGGTATAAATATTCATAAAAATGCAGATTTTTACTTCAATGCTTTATTTAATAACTAAATCCACTGAACCCACCCCACTCAACATAATTAATCACAACGTTCAATTATTGATCCGAATTCCAACTCTTGGAAGTCCAACACTCAAACTTAATTGATCTTTCACTCCTTGTGGTCAACGCTAGACTTGCGTTTGAATCTATAACTCCTTGTGATCAAATTCATCTCTAACAAATCCCTCCGAATAATTCTAATCCCTTGTATAAACCGTCTTTAACAAGGAACTAATAAGTCACATGGCAGGTTATTGATTAATTTTTTTTCCCATAGATTCCTACGCCTATTATAATTTATAAGTAGGAGATTTGAAATCTAATGTATTGATTTTCTAGACCCTTGAATACCCCGTCTGGATTTTATAATAAGACACCATCTAGAAGCAATTTTTGATCCTAAATACTCTTTTGGGTTTAAACTATAATATGAAAATTGTCATGAATATTACAATATCAAGTGTGTATGTCCATAACCTTATCTCTTGGAATTCTACACTTAAAGACATAACCTACAACATGAATGGCTTTTTGGGAGTTTTACATGGTTAATACACATAATGACCCTTATGTTACATATCCTACAATAATGTGTATTTATTCTTTGTTGTAACTCTTCTAGTGGAATTAAAGGGTTTATTGCCTATAAGTAGTAGATATAAATCAAGTGATTGTAGGCTTGAAGAGAATGAATATATTCTCCTTCTTTCTCTCCAAATGCTCACTTCTTTCTCTTATTCTGCTCATTCTCTTCATCTCAATCTCATCTTTATTTCTTATTTTCATAACAAAAATAACAAAATTACGATATTTGAAAAGTTGGTTAATATTGATTAAAGACAATAACTATGTAAAAATATAACTTATTTTTCTAAAACACCTTTAAAATTGTAAGTGGAGAGAGAATGAGTGAAAAAAAAAGAAAGATGATAAACATATTAATTAGGGGGAAAAATAGAAAAAAAAGTTGTTAAATGATAAGATAAGTCCGGACTTCAACCAGGACGGGATATCACATTTTCCCTTTTTATCTTCTTCTCTCATCTTTTCTACTTCTAACCATTAAATAAATTAACATTGAATGATTCATATTTGGTTTTTTTTTTTTACAAAATTATTATGAAATGTTAGATTACTATAAGAAAAAAGACTGATTAAATTGAAATCACTAAATTTTGATATGAACAACACCATATAAAATAAAATGATGTATACTTTATATAAAATGAAATCTCAGCCATTCAATGTGAATCTAAAAACTATAAATAAGAAGGAGGATGAGAAGAAAAATCAGGGTTCCTCTTCCAACTTCAATTCATATAAAAAAACCAAATCCCTTCACAAATTTTCACCTTATATTTTGAACCTGAGGGAATATAAGGTATCAACCAATGCATTAATTGCTTGTTTTCTCACTTTACCGTATTATTAATTATTAATTGATATTCAAAGTTGGAAAACTTAAAATACAACATTAAAAAGGGATACAATTGAAAAAAATTAGGGAGCATCCCTCATTAAAAAAGTAATTGTAGACTTGGGCTTTCCACAAAATGTAACTGAATTTTCACGTTATATGTAACTAAACTTTCATAAAAGTTCAATAGTAGGTTCCATTTTTTAATTAATTTTTCAGTGCAGGATTTATCTCCAATTCTCCCAAAAATGTATTAATTTATGAAAAATTTAATTATATAAATATCATTCATTGGTTCATGTGAATTAGCACTTGGTATTTTATAATAAGGACCATGAGGACGTAAGAAGAATTAGCACTTGGTGTTTTATAAAAAAGACCATGAGGAATAAGAATGAAGTTGAAAAAGATATTTTATTTTCAGATAAAGTTCATAAATCAACCAACTTTCATCAATTTTGGTGAGATGATTACATGTAAGAAGAGAAAATAACATTATCATTCTTTTGTTCTATTTATAAATCATTTTTAATATGTATATTTCACATAGATTAAGAAAAGCCTTACATCTCGTTAACTTTACCTCAAAACTCAACAGCTTTCTAATTTTATGCATATTTAGTATTTACAATAACACATGAGATTGAAATAAATACATAATAAATAAAGGGTGGAATTGCATGAGTGAAAAATTTAATCAAATGATTTATAAATATGATGAATTAAAACTTAACCTATTCCTAGTCCCTGACGCATGTGGCCTCAAGAGTCGAAGTCAATCAAGCATATAAAAGGAGAGGTGGCGAAAAGTATATTTTATTTTCCTTTGGGAAACGAACAGACTTGTTCGAAGACTGATGAAACCTAGTACAATAATAATTCTTATTACATTAATCTCCGCAGCCTGAAGGTCAACTTAGGCGGCCTAACGATTTGATTGTTTATGAATCATACGTATCTCTATCTCCTCTATATATGCATGTGTTTGTGTGATAGAGACAGGGAGAGAGGGCACCAGAAACTGTGTGTGTGTGTGTCTCAAGAAAAGAACTGCATCATGTTTCCTGGAACAGCCAGTTTGCCTCCCTCCCGTCCTCATCACTTGCCTCCCTCCATCTCTCCAGGCTCTCTCTCTCTCTCTCTCTCTCTCTCTCTCTGTCTGTGATAGATTCACATTATTCAGAAACATATTTTGGAAATAGAATTCAGTTGCTTATCATCCAGACTTCTTCTTTCCTGTTTCTGAATCCTCTTCTGTTTCTGATCTGAAACATGCATGGGACATTCACATAACCATTCTGTCCACATTCTCCCTTCTAATTACCATTTTGTGTTTTCAATTGAACTGGGAACTTAATTAGTTATCTAGTCTACTCTTTTGTGATTAATTTATTATATGCATAATATAATTTCTTTGTTTAATTAAAGCAACATGACAGCAAAAATCTTCCTAGTGTACAAAAGCAGTGTTACGTTGTCCCTACACTTAATTAATGTGAAAAATATCTTACATAGGTTTAGCATATTAAATTGAAATATAGAAATAACATATAATCTTCTTATTTGCATGTTAATTTTCTGCTTCCTTTTTATCACAGACTGCTCTGGTTCTATTAGTGCCAATTTTCATTATATTAAACTAATATGACCTATAGTTGTGTGAGTATGTGTAAGTAAATATGGAATCTAGTTGGGGATTTGCTTCCACCTCGATATTATTTATTTCTCATATTTTTTTTCCAAACTACCCATAGATTTTTATGTGGTGCATAAGCTATATTGATGATAGTCTGATGTAAATGATTAGAAAGAGGGGTCTTTTAGAAAAATTACCACACATTTTTTTATACATAGCTATTTTATCTAATTCTTTAATCTATGTGAATTAATTAAATACCTTTTAATTTAAGATTGTAAGAAGCGTATAATCGTCTTTCTTTGTACTTTCAGTGACTCCGGACAAATTCAATGCAAAAGACAAATTTCAGTGCAGACCTTACATTAATGTAACATATCATCCTTCCATTTCTTGTGATCTCTCTCTATATCTAATTCCATTATGCCTAATAATTTTCCTTAATAGTAATGATAAGACGATGAATTAATATTGTATTAAATGCAGATATCGGAGGAGAATATAGAGAGAATAAAGAAGATGTTTGATAATGTTGAACTCTCTATTTCTTCTTATGACACAGCTTGGGTGGCAATGATTCCATCACCTGCTTCTACTCAAGCTCCTCTATTTCCTCAAACCCTAAATTGGTTATTAGAAAATCAACAGAATGATGGATCATGGAGTCTTACTCATGATGATGAGTTGTTGACCAAAGACTCTCTTCTATCTACTTTGGCTTGTGTTCTTGCACTTATGCAATGGCGTGTTGGTGAACAGCAAACTACCAGAGGTATGGGTTATAATGTCTTAAACCCATCAATCATTTGTAATTGAATAATCAGGCATTTATATGATGGTGTTTTGTTGAAGGACTTGAATATATCGAGTCAAACATTGCTTCTGCTCTTGATGATAAGCAACATTCTCCCATTGGATTTGACATTATCTTCCCTCATTTACTTGAGCAAGCCCACAACTTGGATCTCAATCTTCCTCTTGGAGGAAAGCCTTTAGAGACATTCATCCAAAGCAGAGAATTGGAGCTCCAAAGGTAACACTCATAAAATAATATGATTCTTTAGCATGTGTTAACATCAACAACTTCATAGAACTATTCACAAGGCATATAGAGTCAAGTGTGTCTATGTTTTACTGTTAAACACACTCCAAGTCATTATAGAGTTTTGATTTAAGTCTCTATACTTTTCTTCCATTGTTTTTCATTCCTATGTTGTCTGTACATAGGTCCTATAGTTTCATAATAATTTTAATTATAATATTGTTCACTTCGTTAATGTAGTGTTAACAACATTAAGTAAGCTAGCATGGACTGTTGACCAAAATTGATGTGACTTATGTGAAGGGATCAAAACCAAAATCTATTAAAACTATATGAACTGAAACTAAAACTCGTTTAAGATATAGGGATTTGGAGTAGGTTTAACCAATTTTTTTTTTCATCGTCATATCAAGAAATCTGAAGGAGAAATTATACTTGAGCCCTTTCATGTATAATTGTTGTAGTGAATGGGGAAGCAAGTCAGAAGGAAGGAAAGCTTATTTGGCATACATTTCAGAAGCATTTGGAAAGTCACAAGATTGGAAAATGGCTTTGAAATTTCAGAGAAACAATGGCTCTCTTCTTAACTCTCCAGCCGCCACCGCAGCTGCATATACTCATACTAATAATGCTCATTGCCTTGATTATCTATTTTCACTCTTACATCAATTTGGGAATGCTGGTAACTTATTTGACTTTTCAAGCATAATTTGATAGATTTATTTTCATGTGCATCAAATTTACTTACTTAGGCTTTATACTAATGCTTATTCTGCATAATTTGTTCAGTTCCAACGGTACATCCTCTTAATGTATATGCTCGACTACATATGGTTGATACTCTTGAAAAATTGGGGATTAATCGCCATTTTAAAGAGGAAATCGAAAGGGTCTTGGATGAAACATGGAGGTAATACGCACACATTTAATAAATGATATTTATATTGTGAAATGATGAGTTTGAAATTTAAAATATTTTTTTATTTGCGAGAAAAGTTTAAATAGGACTACATGATCTAACATGTTTTTATCTTTGGGTTTCGAAAACAGAATGTGGCAAAGGGAAGAAGATGACATAATGTTAGAGCCCACCACATGTGCCATGGCATTTCGTTTACTACTTTTACATGGATATAATGTTTCTTCAGGTTCTGAATTCTGTTTAACTCTATATAGCTGAATGAAAGAAAAAATAAATAAAAATTGATAATTTTGTTCGTATTTTCAGATGCACTTGATAGGTTTTCAGAAGACAAATTCTTCAATACCCTTCAGGGTTATTTGAAGGATGTTGAATCTATTTTGGAGTTACACAAAGCTTCACATATAGTTTCACATTCAAATGATTCAGTTTTAGAGGAGCTAAGTTCTTGGACAAGACACTTTCTTAAGGAATACTGGTCTGCTTCCTCAACTAATATTCACAAACCTTCTAATCATTTTGATCACGAGGTACAATCAATCACACAGATTCAATTTTGCTTCTGAACTTTTCTGTACTCTCAAGTGTATTCACAATCTACTGAATATAAAAATCTCCTAAATCATTTCATATATTAATTTTAGGTACCTTTTGCTTTGCGTTTTCCTCATCATGCTTACTTGGATTTCATATTAAACAGAAGATCTATACAACACTACAAGGTGGATCAAAGGAGAATTTTGAAATCTTCATATAGGTATACATCATAATATCACAACGCATCTTCAGTTATATTAGATTACCCACTTGGTAATTTATTCTCTTCTTGATATTAGTTCTTTGAACCTTGCAAATAAAGAATTCTTGAAACTGGGAGTGGAAAACTTCAGTCACTGCCAAATGGCATTTTGTGAAGAACTCGATCTTTTTAACAGGTTTATATCTTTTTCAAGAACCTCATTAAGATTAGTAAATAATTTTATCACTAATTAGCATATCATGATGATAATCAGGTGGTTTATCGAGAGTGGACTAGAAAAATTGCATTTTCCAATCTCAAAAACAAAAGCTGCCTATTCCTTTTTGACAGTTGCAGCAACACTGACATCCCCAGAACTTCGCGAAGCCCGTCTAACGTGGGCAATGCAAGCCCTGCTCACATGTGTTGTTGATGATTTCTATGATGTTTGGAGTACTGAAGAGGAACAGATCAACCTTATACGATTAATGGAGAAGTATGTACGGTTTGTAATGAAGCCACCACACATATACTTCTCTTTTTGCATTAATATATGTACAAGAAGACATTATTATTTCCTCTGAACATTAAACCACAGGTGGAACGTAGATGTGGACAAAGAAAGTTGTTCTGAGACAGTTAAGATATTATTCTTAGCAATGAAGAGTACAATCTCTGAGAGTGCAACAC
>QFDD01115438.1:0-10639 GCA_006871305.1 Vachellia collinsii
AAGAAAAGAAAAAAAAAACGTGAGTATAAAAATAGCGAAAACAGGCAAGTGACAAGCCCACCTTTCACCTGTTTCTACTATATAGCTTAATTTTTACAAGAGGACTTAATTACACATGAAAAGTCGTTGTTGTGGAATAGTGATGCACTTAATTACAACACCAACTTTCTGTAATTTTCATGTAACATGTGGCCAGCTTAATTAAATTAATTGCACTTAATTACCTTTTATTGCCCACAATTAATTTCGCACCCCCTTCTAAAAACAAAGCTACATGTATTTAAAGTCATATCATTAATTATAACACGTATCAAAATCACTCACACTGACCTAACATATATTCTGAAAACCGAATGGATTCAAAAATGATTGAAGAGGTAAACAAATATCAATTAAATTAATGAAAGTCGCTGAGAAAGAATGCGCAACTGAGAAAGGACTGAAGCTTCGCATCTATCACTCAGAAACTTCGAGCCATCTTTCTGCTCTCTAACATGTACAAGGAATTTAATTAAGCTCCTCCCACGTTACAGGAACATCACTTTTCAATTTAATTATCTCTCTCCATATATATACTTGTGTTGCTCTGTAATTTAAACTTTAAATTTAATTCTTCAGTGTTGGTGTAAAGGATTGTCTTCAAGATTTCGTTTACTTTAATCTTAGGTTGTCAAGAGGAATTCGTCGTGCGGGATTTCATCTCTGCGGCTGAAAAATCTTCTCTCTCCATCTTAACGAAGCTTTTTATGTCTTCTTGATGTTTGTAGCTGGAAACAAAGCACAGACTTGAAAACAGAGTGTATGAACGAACCTTGCCATAACTGGTATTACTAGTTGTTTTAATGTACATCAGTTCTCTAAATCTTTTATGCATTTTAATTTGGCAATAAGGTCTCCTACATATTCCAATTTGTTACAGTACATGTAGCATCCACATATACTTCAGAAGTGAAAAAAAACCGGAGTTTGGAGACATGTGCAATAATACCAAGCATTCATGTAAATTTAAGATGTGGATTATGAGTTCGTTCCTTTGCACCCTATGTTGTTTCACCAGATTGCTGGTAATTAAAATCACACTTTTAATTTTCTGTTTTGGTTAAACCATAAATGGTTCTAAGGAGTTCCCAACTTCCCACAGTTTTGTATACCATTGTGTAGGTTATGCTGTAAGCCCAATCACACATGTGGTCTGTGTATAGCATCAAGTTTGATGGGTTTATTCATTATTCTCTCTATGCACAACTTTTCCAATGAGGATATGCACCGCTTTAATATGGAAGCCAACCGATGCAATTCTACCCAAGACTTGAGTTGTAAATCGCAGGCATTGTTTTGGTCCAAAAAGTAGAAGGCATTCATTAGAAACGTATTACTCATGTGACTTTATTTACAAGGTAGAGAGATAAGATTTTATTTAGTCGGATCTTTAAGTTATTTTATTAAATTTCTCATGTGAATATACAATTTTAACCTTAATTTATTATGTGTTGGTTTTACTCTTATGTGTATAGTTGATATTAAATCGGGATAAAATTAGAAAATTATTAAATTTCAAACTAGCATTTACGTTTTTTTTTATTCGTGTGAAATATGGTAGAAGTAACTTATAAAAATGTATTATTTAACAAGCTTTGAAAACACAAGTTACCATCCTTAACAATTAAAAGTCTGAGCCTACCATGGTGAAAGTTGGAGGGAAGAAACAGAGAAATTATTATTCCTCCAAATCCAATCCAATCCAAGCCACATTAAAATCAGAGGAAGGTGCAGTGAAATAGCATAGCAATTGCATCATCTTTTCAATGTAGGCCATACATTTTGTTGGACCTTACCAACAGACTTGACTTCATAATTAATTTGCCCCTCAAAACAATAATAGATTCTCCTACTTACATAACTGATATGGAGATTAATTAATTAATGAAGTTATTTAAGTTCATTATTCATAAAAAATGTACTGGTTTCCATAAAATACCCATTTGATCATTTCTTCTATTCATTAGAAATATCTTTTTGTATGTAGTACTAATTTATAGGAAGAAAATTATAAATTTAAAAGATAAAACTTATTAAAATCTTGCATTTAGAATCAAAATAACTATTCAACTGGTTCTTATATAAAGAAGACAGTAGAATGGATATCAATTAAAACTAACATTTAACACCATGATGGGTTATGCCGGTGAACAAGTTTTGAGGCTGATTCGATCATGAGTTTGGATGGATTTTATAAGGTTGAATTTTATTGATTTTTTCTTCAAATGTTTCTGCAATGTATTACCTATAAAGTATGTCTAATTCACAATTCATAATATTAATCATAGTTTACTTGTATTCAGGTTTGAATTGCCAATCTATAGAATCCAACTCACGTGAGAGGAAAACAAGCTCATGCACCTCATGTCCATGTCCATTGCCTTAATTTGAATGTTCTCCAAAGACTTTGACTCTGATTGACGTGTTCCCATCTCTTTCGTACGTAGTCGTTAATAATGAGCTCTCTTCTTTCATAGTTTCATATATAGGACCACTATGTTGTGGTGTTCATTTCACATTCAGCAATTTTATGTCCATTTTCATTGTGCATGCTCTAAAGAATGAAGACTTTTGATGTGGGCGAAGACCATTAACAACTATGTTTTCATTTTTCTTTGATTTTTTAAAAAGGGAAAGAGGAACATATATATATATATATTATATGATATCAAATCCGTGTGAAGAGAAAAAGAGATAGGTTTTACTTTCTCTTAAAATTGTTTTGTGAGAAATTATTTTTTGTCTATTTTTTGCCATAAGTATTTATAGGGGAAAATTGGTGATAAAAATTTTGGTGCCATACATAATGCACTGTCATTTTCTTAGATTTTGCTCTCTATTTCCTCATGATGTCTTTGGATGATGGCATTTTTTTCAACTGATGTTTACAAGAATTTATTACCATTTTTTTCTTGAGGAAATTCTGTTTTTTGTTGTTGTTGTTGTAGTATGAAAGGAAATACTGGTACTTTGTTAGTCGAAATTGGGGAGTGTGGAAGTAATTGTTGAATTTTAATTACAAGAAGATGAAAATTGCCAACCAACTCTTTCCATTTCACACCTTATGAGAAGTATATATTGTAGTAGTGAGTCCATTTATCTTTGAGCATACATCTCCAACGACTTTAATACAAGTCATTTTTAGAAAAATAATTTGATTCATAATATAAGTCATTTACAGGATAATTATTGCTTAATTTGTAAATTTACCCATGCAATTAATGCTCAGATATGAATATTTGTATTTTTACTTTCCTTTAAAGCCTCATTTAATATAGGTAAAATTGAAAAAAAAATGCTTAAATTTAAGACAAATTTAGAGGGCTTTTTCTTTTTCAATTTTAAAAATAGTTTTTTGTTTTTAAAAATAAGAAAACAAAAAAAACCTTGTTCAAATGTTTTATTTTCAACAAGTTGATTTAAAAAAAAAACAGAAACTTGTTTTTAAAAAACAAAAACAACTTTTTAGTTGTTTCTTTTTTGTTTTTGCATTTCTCAGCATTTGTATGAAAACATTGGTAAACCATT
This sequence comes from Vachellia collinsii, assembly GCA_006871305.1. NCBI lineage: Eukaryota > Viridiplantae > Streptophyta > Magnoliopsida > Fabales > Fabaceae > Vachellia > Vachellia collinsii. Next base: position 3,568 of record QFDD01115438.1, read on the forward strand.
TATTCTTAAACCGATGACTTTTTCTTCTTTTAAGAACTTCAGTTATCATCACAATTCCAACCTCCGCTCTGAGTATGTTTACTTTTAAATGTAATTTTTTTAAAAACAATTATCCAAACATGATTTTTTGTTCTTAATTCTCAAAACTTGCTTTTAAAAAATTGCTTCACTCAAATTTATTTCAGTAACAGAAAATCAAAATACAGCCCCTAAATTTAATTTGCATTATAGTCGTGTTCATGTATATGAGTTCTCTAAACCTTTTATGCATTTTAATTTGGCAACAAGGTCTCCTACATGTGCCAATTTGATACAGTGAGTACATGTAGCATCCAAATATACTTCAAGAGAAAAAAAAAAGGAGTTTACAGACATATGCAATACCAAGCATTTATGTCAAATTAAGACATGTGGATTAAGAGTTCATTCCTTTACACCCTATCTTGTTTTCAACATATTGCTGGTAATTAAAAGCACACTTTTAATTTTCTGTTTTGGTTAAATCAAAAATGGTTCTAAAGATTCCCCAACTTCCCACAGTTTTCAATAACATTGTGTAGTGTATGTTATAAGCCCAATCACATATATGGTGAGATATATATATATATATATAAAACATGAAATTTGAAGGGTTATTCATTCTTCTCTCTATGCACAACTTTTGCAATGATGATATGCACAGCTTTACTATGGAAGGCAACCCATGCAATTCTACCAAAGACTTGAGTTGTAAAATCACAGTCATTGTTTTGGAGCATGTTTGGCAACTACTTTTGAAAAGCGCTTTCACACAAGTTGAGATAAAACTCTCTCATATATTTATCTCGGATTGTGTGAAATCACTTTTTAAAAGCTATTCCCAAACATGCGTCCAAAAGGTACAAGGCATTGAGTATAAACTTATTACTTGTTTGATCCTATTTACAAAGTAGAGAGATAAGGTTTTACTTGGTCGGATTTGTAAGTTTTCTCATCCAATTGTTTATATGTATATACAATTTTAATCTCAATTTATTATATGTTTGACTATACTTTTATGTGTATATATATATTTAATATTAAATAGGGATAAAGTTAAAAAATTATTGAATTTTAAATTAAAATTAATGAGAATTAATGTTTTGCTTAATTCGTATATAGGAAGCAACTTATAAAGAGCATTTATTTAATTACAAGAATAGTGATGCACTTAATTACGACACCAACTTTCCCAAATCAACGGTTAGATATTGCAGAGACGTTGCTTCCTGCAAGCTTCGGATATGTTGGGGTGATTCCATTTTTATGCCAGTGAAGACTAGCAAAATTCCGTCAACGCTAAATTAGCATATATGTGTTGGATATATTCTATTATTGAGGCACATCAACAGTACATAATGTCCTACTCACTCAGAGACGCAGCAGAAGACTTATAATACATACATATCTTTAACCGTTGCTCTTAAATTTGAGTGCGTAGCTCTAGAATTTGAGATATATAGTGTGCGCGCGCGGGCGTGTGTTCTTTGTGCAAATTGAAACAAGCTACAAGGGCCATCAGTAACAATCAGAACTATGGCCTTACCATCAGTTTCTGAAGTAGCAGAGCAATTATTTGTCCTCCAAGTCAGAGGAAGGTGCAGTGAAATAGCATAGCTATTACATTATCTTTTCAATGCAGGCCTTACATTTTGTTGGACCTCAGTTTCCTGCAATCTTTCCCATGCAAACCAAAAGACTTGACTTCATAATTAATTTGCCCCTCAAAACAATGATAGATTCTCCTACTTAGATAACTTATATGGAATTAATTAATTAATGAAGTTAGTTAAGTTAATTATTCATAAAAATATGTACTGGTTTCATAAAATACCATTTGACCATTTCTTGTATTGATTAGAAATATCCTTTTATACACAGTACTAATTTATAGGAAGAAAATATTTGAAAGATAAAACCTATTAAATCTTACATGTATAATCAAAATAACTTTTCAACTAGTTCTTATATATAAGATAGGAAGAGATATATCAACTAAAGCTATCATTTAACACCGATCCGATCATGAGTTTGGACCGATTTAACAAGGTTGGATTGTATTGATTTTTTCTTCAACTGTTTCTGTAGTATATTATCTATAAAGTATATCTAATTCATAATTCGTAATTCATAGTTTACTTGTATTCAAGTTTTCGTTTGCCAAGAATATCAGTTCCAAAGGGGGGGGGGAGATTGCCAAGAATAAAAAAGAAAGGTAGTGGGGTCAAAATGGGAATGAAATGTATTCCAGTGTGAAAATAGAAAAGTTTCAGGTACTGTTCATCTGACTCTAAAGACATATTAGTCCAAGTCTATTCACTTCCATACTCCATCATCGTTATTGCCATTTCTCAGAGACACAGAGAGCGAGAGGGAGAGGGGGAGAGAGAGGGAGTACCATGGATGTTGCATCTTCATCTCTTTCGTCTTCTTGCAAGAAGCATGATGTGTTTCTGAGTTTCAGAGGAGAGGATACTCGCAAAACCTTCACCAGCCACCTCCACACAGCTTTGTGCCAGAGAGGGATAGAGACATACATAGATTATGAGCTCCCAAAAGGTGATGACATCTCTCAATCTCTCATCCAAGCGATTCGGGATTCAAGCATCTCTGTGATCGTCTTCTCCGAAAACTACGCCTCCTCCAAGTGGTGTTTGAATGAGCTCATTGAGATCCTTCGCTGTAAAGAAGATCAGAAACAGCATGTTTTGCCTATATTCTACCAAGTGGACCCATCACATGTACGCAACCAAAGGGGAGCTTACGAGGAAGCATTTGAAGAACATTTGAAGAAAAACCCAGAGAAGGTGGAAGAGTGGAGGCAAGCCCTTTCTAAAACTGCTAATTTAGCTGGATTGGACTCTCGGACCTTTAGGTACGTCGAAATCTTTGACTCAGTTTCATCAGCAATTGACTTGAGTTTCATACTCTGTTTATAACTTTGATTTCATTGATGTTCCTGGATAATTTTAATAGAAACCTTTTTATCAATTTTTGAATCTGAATTTCATGCTTTTATTTATTCTTTGGATACATACTCGTGAGCAAAACTATTGGCTTTCCTTTTCGCGAATTATGACAAGTGTTATCATATTAGCTTATCTGTCAACTAATTAACTGGCTGTGATTGGTACTTTTGAATGATTGGTACTTTTAAATGTTTATTGTGATACTCACACACACACACACACAAATAACTTAATTTCCTTCAAATTATTGGGGTTGACATAAAAGTTGGTTTTTTTAGCTGGAATGTTTAACATTTCTTGGATTGAATTAATTGTCATCACAAATAACTCAAATAGTTGAGTAAATTGTGTTGGCATTTCTTATGTTTGACTGAAACTTGCACATCTTTCTATGGGGCCTTTCTCTGTAATTTTCAAATGTATACAAAATTTCTTCCCTCCAGCACAGAGTAACTACATGGAATCTGTAGGGCACATAAACATCCTATTTATTTGTGTATTTAATAGGATTCATTGTAGCCTTGTATAATTTGCGCTTTATTAGTGTAGAAATCGTTGAACTTTTAATGGAATCCTTCTTAATAATTTTGAAAATGGAGGAATACATCCACACAATTTTGATTTTAAAAAAGAAAAACTCTAAAGATTTATTATTTTATTAAATAATAACGTTATCATGTCACAAAAACAAATTGTCATTAATTGGTAGTAACTTTATTAATAGATTATTTATTTTTCATCTCCATTCGATATATGAATACTTTCTTCTTTAATTCTTTTTTCTTGTATCAGGGATGAAGCAGAACTCATCCAAAAAATTGTCAATGACATTATCCAAAAACTAAACCATGGTCTTTCAAGTTCATTGGAAGATATTGTTGGAATGGAGGAGAATTATGATGATATTGTAATGTTGTTACATGGATACTCAACGATTGGAATTTGGGGTATGGGTGGGATAGGCAAAACAACCATGGCTAAGGTTGTGTTTGCCAAATTCCGTTCTCAATTTGACGGTTGTTGCTTTCTGGAAAATATAAGAGAAAAGGTAGAAAGGTATGGTAACAACTATATTCGTGATGAGCTTTTCTGTGAACTATCAAAGAATATATCTCTTAAAAGTATCAGTCGTAGAAAAGTTTTGATTGTGCTTGATGATGTTAGCAACATAGGGCAATTAGTCTATTTGAGAAGTGAAGCTCCTTCTCTGGGACCAGGTAGTAAAGTCATTATAACAAGTAGAGACAAGCTTGTACTTGATGGAAAAGTTGAAAAAATACACAAGGCCAAGGCATTGGGTCACAGAAATTCAATGAAACTTTTCAACCTTGAAGCCTTCCACATGGATGGTTATAAAAGTGAATATAAGGAAGTGGTTGAAAGAGCAGTGGCTTATGCCGAAGGCATTCCATTAGCCTTAAAAGTTTTGGGTTCATTTCTGTATTCCAAAACTGTGGAGGAGTGGGAAAGTGCATTGAGAAAATTAAAAAAAATGGCCTATCAAGATATTCAAACTGTGTTGAAGTTGAGTTATGATGCACTTGATGACGAGGAGAAAGAGATGCTTTTGGACATTGCTTTTTTTCTTAAAGGTGAATCTAGAGAATACGTAATAGCAATGCTAGAGGGATGGGGCTCCCATGCAAGTATTGGTTTTAGAAACCTTTCGGATAAGGCGCTAATAACTATTGATCATGATGTTGTATGGATGCATGATTTAATTCAATCAATGGCTTTCGAGATTGTTCGTCGGGAGTGTGTGGAAAATCCTGGAGGACGTAGTCGACTGCGGAATCCTGATGAGATCTATCATGTACTAAAATATAATCAGGTAAGAAAAATAATTATCTTTCTTGTTAGTCAATTTACAACTACTGGAAAAAATGTTAATATAAAGTTATTTATCTACTTTTTTTTTTCTTTTTGTGTTGTTCAGGGAACTGATGCAATTAAAGGCATAAGTTTAGATTTGTCTCAAATTGGAGAAGTACAATTGAGTCCTGATGTCTTTAAAAAGATGACTAAATTAAGGTTTTTGAAATTCCACACATCTTGGAATGAAAGATCGTGTATGGTGAATCTTCCTTTAGGGCTTAAATCATTTTCCAATTCATTAAGATGTCTTTGGTGGGACAATTTTCCTTCAAGGTCTTTGCCATTGTCATTTTGTGCTGAGAATCTAGTTGAGCTTTGCATGCGTAACAGCTACCTTGAAAAATTGTGGGATGGAGAGCAGGTATAATATATAAATGAGTTTGAACTTTTTCCCTTACAATTCAATTAAAATTTAAGACTCTTGTTTCCCATATAATACTTTTCTTTATAATTGTTGCAGAACTTGGTGAATTTAAGGAAGATAGACTTCAAAGGATCTAAACAATTGATAGAGTTGCCAGATTTCTCAGCAGCTCAAAATCTTGAAAGTGTTAATCTTAGTTCATGTTATAGTTTATGCCATCTTCATCCATCTATTTTATCTCTTCCAAGATTGAGTTGGGTGGATCTTCATAATTGCAAAAACTTGAAGAGTTTGAAAATTGAGTATCAGTCAAAATCTATCTCAAGCCTAGATGTTGATGGTTGCTATAATCTCAAGGAATTTTCATTCTCTTCAGACAAAATAACTCATTTGAGTTTAGAGAAAACAGGTGTCGAGACATTGGACTTTTCAATGGGGCCCCTAGAGGAACTCCAAAACCTCTCTCTCAATGGCTCAACACTGAATAATCTTCCAACTAATGACATATGTTGCAATATGAGATCTCTTCGGGTTCTTCGTCTTCATTATTGTGGGGGCATAATTGACAAATCAAAGCTTCATAACTTATTTGATTCTTTGCTATTCCTAGAAAAAATTTCTTTGGAAGGGACAACCAAATTGACAGAACTTCCAAACAATATGAAGCATCTCTCAAGGCTACAATCTCTTGACGTAAACCATTGCAAGGACCTTAAATCTTTACCAGAGCTTCCTCCATCCATTGGAGAATTACATGCCAACGGCTGCACATCATTAAAGACATTACAACTCACTTCTCATATTGAATCTTCATTGTTGGGTGATGAAACAATGTTGGGTTCAAAGCTGTGTTCCTCATTTACTTATCTCAGAAATCTTCGAGAGCCTATTCTTTCAGGTTGTAAACAATTTTGTGAACTTCCTGAATCCATCGACTCCTTATCTTCGTTATCTTCATTACATTTGGAGGGAAGTAATGTAGAGAGCTTGCCTGCCAGCATCAAGCATCTTTCAAACCTAGAACACCTTGGCTTGAGTGGTTGTAGAAGACTTCATTCTCTGCCAGCACTGCCGCCATTCATTAAAGATGTTACCGCTGATGGTTGCATATCACTAGAGATTGTACATTCTTCAATAACCTCTACACTAAAGCTGAGAAACCTATCTCTGTGTGATTGCTTGAAATTGGAGAATTGTTCTCTATCCCGTGTTATAGAATGGGCGCATTTCTCATTGAAGCAATCAACGTACACACATGAATTCTTTCATGTTTGTTACCCTGGAAGAGAAGTTCCAGAGTGGCTCATATCTAATCGGGGAACAGCGGTTTCCAACTATATAACTATTGAGCTTCCTTCAATCACAGACAACCTTATTGGCTTCATTTCCTGCTCTGTTCTTTCTAATGATCTCTGTTTCCCTAACTTGCAATGCCAACTTCATTATGATGGTGAAACGCACAAATGCTCACAATTTGGAAGAGTGACAACAAATTCTGATTCACATAATGTTTATCTTTGGTGTGATCCTGCTGCATACATAGTGGTCCCTAAAAAAATGGATGATCAAAACATCAATTATGGACTAAAAGTGTCATTTGAATTCTCTCTTGTTACATCAGATAAGGAGATTGTTGATGGTGTGATTGAAGCATGTGGAGTCTGCCCAATATACGCCTCGGAATATCACAAATTCATTAAACAAATGGAATTCAAGTCAAACTTGGGTACCCAGATAGAGACCTGCCATGATGTTGATGAGAACTCGTTTCATGGAGTACTAAAATATGCTAGATTGTCGTTAAAGCAAGGAAAACGCGACAATTTCAAAGGAAGTGTCATTCCAA
>QFDD01115439.1:0-12755 GCA_006871305.1 Vachellia collinsii
AGTGAATATGATGAATATTGCTACTGGGGTTCTTTTGGTTGCCTCTACTATATATATAATATATGGGAGAGCAAAGTTTGTCGTTAACCCCAGATACGTGCTTCTAAAGTAGTAGGATAGGTTGAATTGAGCCTTGCTTGGAGGATGTGATTGTCTTCCTAAATTTTGTTTCGAAAAAGGACATATTACCAATATTTGAATCCTCATTAAAAAAATATATTTATGTTTAATATTTAATAATGCTTCTAATATTTAATACCAGTATTTAGCAATAAAGAAAAGAAAAAGGGTATGTTATGTTTAGACGCAAGCACTCTTAAGCTAAATAATGTATGGTCTGGTTTTTGTATACCTGTGGTCCTACAGGTCAATTTTGGACTTCAATGCATCTCTTTCTCTCTTGATTTAAGGGACTTGTTTAAAGTTGCAATTGTGGAAGCAACATTGATATTTGGCCCTTTTGTCATGGCGCTACAGAATCAAGATAACATAATTAGAAACAAAACTTCTCATTTGAGAAACTGTAAATGATGTTGAAAAATTAACTTCTATCACTAATCTAAAAAAACTCATTAAAGAAGTTGGGCTTAACCTAGAGCTGGTAATGCGGGCCAACCTGCAGGGTGCGGGTTGGCCCGCCACTCAAAAGACACGCTTACATATGGGTTGGGATTTTCCCAACCCAGCCTGCCAACCCGCCACTTTTTTTTTAAAATTTTTTTATATTTTTTTACTCATAATATTTTTTTAGCTTACGTTTAAAATATCTTTTTTATTTGTTTCAATACCTCAAATAATTTTTTTTCATAAATTTAATTAATAAAAATACATCATAACTTAAACATAAAAAATCTAATTCAAATTTTATATAATACAACTTAAAGATATATATAATGCACTTTATAAAATTGGATTTAAACTAAATATAAAACAATCAAATGATCTATAGACATATAATATTAATTAGGTTTACATTATGATTAGATGTTATCCACATATCTTTTATAAAACAATTTTAATTAAAAAAAAAAAGTTGGTGGGCTAACCCGCGGGTTGGCGGATTGAGCCCCGCCGCAGGCCGGGTTCAAAACACCCGCTTACATATATAGGTTGGAATTTTTCCAACCCCAACCCACCATGGGTTGGCGGGTTAACGAGCCCAACCATATTACCGACTCTAGCTTAACCGTTGGGCAAGTCTTTTGATTACCATCTGTTTCAGCCGATTTCTCAATTGTTGAAGCATTGGAATTTGGCTTGCGTTGTTCAGTCATTCTCTTGGTTATGAAGTTGGTCTTATGTTGCTGGTAATTCGGTAGTCTTAGGACCAAGTCACTTTTGTTAGGTTTTTTCTTTGTTGGTTTTGTACACCTTTTAATGTTTGAATGACATAACACAAATATTTTCGGCCAAAAAAATTACAGAGCAAGGAAGAGTATTGATATGGTGGAAAAATATATCTTTTACTAAAAAAAAATATATCTATATATATTATCTAAAAATAATAAATGATCGCCCAAATCTAGTTAAAAAAATATGAATATTGCACTAACATTAGTTATTTTAAGCCGGGATGATTGATCGTCATGTAATTATTACATTAGGATGATCAGAACTCATAATCTTCGTAATTAAGTTACATGAACATGAGGGGAAATTCAAATTGAAATTAAAGGTTAAAGTTTATTTAACAGAAAAAATGGTTCTTATCCAAAAAAAAATTTACACACAGTATTGATATGCGTTTTGACTTTTGATTTAACTCCTTCACACCAATATTTTTTTATGGAAATTTTTCCCAAAAAAAAAAAAATTTAGACTGAAATTTTTGAAAAGAAGTACGGACCAGCGTCATAGACACGTGGGTTGATTTCATTGGAGGATAGCAGCAAGAAGGAAGGCTTGATCTCATTGGAAAACCGCCGCATGAAAGAAGCTGTACTGATGGCGGGTAAATATAAACCATCGAAATGAATGATATTGAATTATTGATACATCTCGGATTATTTAGGGACGACTAGGAGGAGACTCGAGGAAAATGGGGGACTTGTATGCCTTGGACTTCGATGGAGTTCTCTGTGATAGCTGCGGTGAGAGCTCTATCTCCGCCGTCAAGGTTCGCCTCCTTTGCCCTCCTCCCTCTGATTGATCTCGAGAAAGTGGAAGAAAGCAATGAAAATACAGCAAATGCTTCTGTGCCATTGCCAATTGAAACAGCAGATTCGATTATACGGTTTCCGAATTCATCGTATTTAATTGTGTCAGAGTACGTAGACCAAGTTGCTCACCTGTTTGTCTTGCATCTTGAAACTTTTGTTTAGGCTGCTAAGGTGAGATGGCCTGATTTATTTGACGGCGTGGATACAGCCACAGAGGATTGGATTGTCGACCAGATGCATGCGGTTGGTATTTATGCTATGGATTCATGCTCCTTTACTTAGATTAACAATGCTGTTCATTCTGTAATTTGGCTGAAAATCTAACTAGTGGAGGCATAATAGCAAGGAAACGAGAAACTGGCTTTAATTTGCTTGAAGCTTAGATAATGCATTGATGCTTTATGTTTTTAAAGATTTATTCTGTTGAATCAATGGTCCTTTTCCATCCCCCCCGTGAAAAGTCCTTTCCAGCGTTTGTTACGATGTCTTGTTTATGTACCACAAAAAAGGCCATAAATACTGTGGAATTTAAAAACTGAATATGGATGTGAAGTAGAATTTGACGGGGGAATTTCCTTTCTCTGGTTTCCTTGTTAAATACATTATAGCACTTATTACTTGATAATGTAATTAGAGAAGTAAATGAATCAAGCTATTTGTGAACTCCTTGAAGCTGTCTTGTTAATCTCGGCTCACTTATGAATGAATTAATGATCTTGAGCAGCCTGTCAACCTCTTTTAGATTTTTTATGTTTTTTTATTTTACTCGCCCAATCAATCAAACTATTTTAGCAAACAAGTCGATATTGAAAACTTGATTCTGTGCTCATTGAGCTCGCATACAGCTCAGAATCAATTCGTTTAATAAGAAAATGGAGGTTGACCAGAACTTCTGGCTAGGTTAAAGATAGACCGTGAAGTCAGGCTTGGTCCGTTTCGAAAGAACAAGCTTGAGGGCATTTAAAGTTTGCTCTGCTGGATTGCAATTAATCCCACCATGATGTTTTTTGATGATGATTTTAAGTGCTTCCCATTTCAAGAAAAATCTCCTATAGAATGGCTAGTTACTTTTCTTTCCCTTTGCATGAGAGAGCTAAGTAAACTTCGTTAATTCTGAATGTTAGGTGCGACCAGTTGTGGAAACTGGATATGAAAACGTTTTGCTTGTCAGGCTGTTGCTTGAGACAAGAACACCTTCCATCAGGAAGTCTTCGGTGGGTACAATTTCTATGATCCAGATTTATCATATTTAAGCGATTCAGAACTTTATTATTCTTCATGAGTACTATAGCATATGTATTCGAATCAGTGGTGTGGACACTGGACCATTTGACTAACATAGCTCTTCTGCTAGGTTGCGGAGGGGCTCACAGTTGAGGGCATATTGGAGAATTGGCTTGCGCTGAAGCCCGTTATCATGAAAGAATGGGGTGAAGAAAATAAGGATGCTCTAATAGATCTTTATGGGAAAATCAGAGATGAATGGTTGGAGAATGATCTCACTACCTGGATTGGTGCTAACAGGTAGTTCAATTAATCAAGTAGCGAATCAGTTATTATTGTTGTACAATTATACCAGATGCACGATGACATACTTAAAGCCTTATGCAGAGGCGGCATTATCAGGTAGAACACGTGTGCAAAAGAGAGATAGACCATTACATTGTTGAATAAATATGTAAGCGCATTAAATGTGAGGTTTTCTAAAAGGCATCTCTAATGTGCTTATATATGGTTATCGTGGCGTATGTTTTTTCTATTTAGGATTTATTCTAAAATTTTTCATTGTGGAGATAGATTTTGTCACGAACCTGCATTTTCATGAAAACTTTTGGCCAGTGCATGTTGAACTTATGCACTTATACCAACTCAAACACCCAAGTAGCAGGTCCTGGTCAAGGGTGTAAAAGGAGATGGACCTCCATGTCGTATTGTGTTTTGCAGTGATAAATTTGTATTCTCTCTTTTTTTGGCATCAAGCATTATAATTATAATTACTGTCAACTGCTGAATGCGTTTCCTCATAGATTCTATCCTGGCGTTACTGATGCGCTGAAGTTTGCAAGCTCAAGTGTGTACATTGTCACCACAAAACAGGTCTAACCTTCTCCCTTTGCTCCTTACAAGGAGATAATAGTCCCTGCGATATATAGTTTCAGGTTCAGTATCAAGGAAAATAAAGGGGGTGGTATACTATAAATTCACTCGCAACAGTTTCTTTACATTGTTGCTGCCCCTTTTCCTTTGTCATCATTCTTGAATTTCAGAGCCGTTTTGTTGATGCTTTGCTTCGAGAGCTTGCTGGCTTGACCACCATACCACTGGAAAAAATATATGGCCTAGGAACTGGGTGAGTATTGATATATTTGACATATTTTGACACGTTGACTTGTTGTGGACTGCGGTGCATGGATGCTTTTGCTGTTTCTTTCCTCTCTCATTTCAATAAAAAAAGTTAGTTTTTCATGGACGATTCAATTTTCTCTGATAGCCCAAAGGTGGAAGTGCTGAAGCAGCTTCAGAAGAAACCAGAGCACCAAGGGCTCAAACTCCAGTAAGATATTCTGCTATTCACCGCAATTGATATAAATTTTGGTCCCAATATCGCTATCAATAGAGTTCTGCTCTTGTTGAGATGATCTAGAAGAAATTAACTCAAGTCGTTTTTTTATTCAGCTTTGTTGAAGATCGGCTTGCAACCTTAAAAAATGTAATCAAGGAGCCTGAGTTAAACGGATGGAATTTGTATCTAGGTAGCCTTCTTCTCTTTACAAGAAGTAATTTTAAAGTAAACTCAGTTTGGATCCTTTCTCATAGTTGATGCTATATGAGTTCAAAATAGACTTCGTTTACAAAAGATAATAATGTAAACATGACAATGTGGAATCTGAAGATAAAAATGCAGTTCGCTGACATATTTATATTTATAAAAATCATGGTTGATTTGATTACCAATCTTTTGCATCTCAAAAAGTTGCCCTCCATAAGTCACAACTTCTACATCCTCCTCTCTCTCTGCTTTTGTGCATTATTTTAGTTTCTTTAGATAAGCTCAACTGTTTGTTTGTTTGTTTTGGATCAGTGGATTGGGGGTACAACACTCAGAAAGAGAGAGAGGAAGCTGCAACTATTCCCAGGATCCGCCTTCTTGAGATCTCCGACTTCAGCGAGAAGTTGAAATAGCAATACGTTTCAGCGTTTTGATAATAATTGATTTAATGATTTGTTCCATCCCATTTATAACTGAAGCAATCAAGAGATTCAGAGATTGTCTTTGTTTTCATTCTCGTTAGACTGTACTGTTATGTGTCCCCTGCCGGTGTAAACCAGGATGTCTCGAATTATTGGCAGCATCGAACACAATTTTTATTCCTGAAACAACGCATAAAAATATCTTGTATTGGAAAGTAATTATAAATTCATACTCACATGTCAAATACAATACAGATTCGGTTCTTTTGCCTGGCTTGATTCGAACCCTGTTCAACTTTTGAATATTATTGGATGATAAAGGAGCGAAGCGTTTTTTTTTTTTTTTGTTTTTGAGGTGGGGGTAAAGGATGAAGCTGTTAATCTTTCTCAAACTAATGTTCAAAAGTGGACCGGTTAGTAAACATAGAGGTTTCAAGGATTTGGGACGTTTCAACCTGAGGAAAACAGGGTACTGATCCCCAATGTTTATTCCCGGAGGCCTGTCCAATCTGGTTCTTGAAACACGTTCAAGTTGGAAAGTTCAACCTTTCAAGATGTTAGACTTTGTATAGATCACTAGTTATATTTTGTGATTTTCATCTCGATATTCGATAAAGGAAATCTTTTAAAATCATTTATGCTTATTTGTTTAAGGGGTCCCATATTCGAACCCTCGCATTGCTGCCAAAATCAAGTTCAATTATCAAGTGAAGTGTCCGCTTTAATGAATTAATTTCGAATTCAGGGTAAGGCCTGTTCAAATCCTTCTATGTCAAAAAGTAAATAAATAAAACATGGTCAACTATCAGGGTTGTTTAGTTCATAAAACGATTGTTGCTTTCAGCAACATACGTGGAACTAGATCATCAAGGACTACCCACCCCCGCGCACACAAGCCGAAAAGTGAGAAGTAATGTATTTACTTCAAAAACATTGAATGGTGGGTAGTGACTGTAAAATTAACGAACGTGGTGGTTAAGATTAGAAAAGATGACACGTCAATTTCTAAGTCCATTTCCCCAGATTTGTAGCTATACCGCTGCTCAACTACAAGTCCTCTTTCACTTGTGAATCGGTTTCCCGAGGTCCAGCGTTGTCCGCTATGTTTTTCTCACTTTTAAGCCTCTCAATAACCTCATCCAGAGGAGGATCTCCAGGCCGTCGAAAAACTTGATCCCCTATCTTCATCTCATATGCTTCTGGTTCGTTCAAGATAAATTCCTTCAACTGATAACATAATACACGAATGAGATTATATGGACACAAGCTTCATTTGCAACCTAAATCTCAAGATGCAGAAAAATTGTTTATCAACCATTTCCTCATTGATGCAAAGAGAAAAACTAAATCCGTCTCTGTTACACCAAAAACAGAATGTACAATATCTATAACATCTTTGACCTCACTAGTGACTACTTTCATGATTAAATTTTTTTACTGGAAGTGTTATTTAGTGCCATATCGTTGTTGAAATTAAAAGACAAGAAATAAAAAACATATAACCAAGGGAGAAGAAATGGCATACTTCTTCAAATTGTTTGCCTGATTCCATGTTGAACATGATTGTATTAACATCAACACCCATGAACCTTGCTCCAACAGCTCCACTTCTCATCATTTCAGTCCATTTCTTGGCAATGTTTCCCACTATTTCCTGAAATTAGGCACGAAAGGTTCCAATTAAGTATATCTTATTGTTTACTTTATGGATGCGAGCCACTGACAACCAGTGGAATTAAGGTTCAAGTTCCAATATCAAATCATAACTGCTTAAACAACAAAAATTCCTCTATATAATCCCAATATCCCAAGAACAAAGCATAATGGCAGATTCATATTCTTAAACCCTGAGGCCCGCCCCTGGTTTCTGTTAGTGTAGATAAAGTTGGTTGGTTAAAGTTATTTCTGTCACACAAACTATCTATACTGACAGCCTGTAGATAGTTACAGTTCTAACCAACTCCATTCAGTTTGTAATATGTTTGTAAGCATTCGATACAGTTTCCAATCTATAAATAATACCACAGCGCTCTCAGATGACAGATCAATAACTTGATCTGAGCTTTTCACTCTCATTCTATTTTTCGAATTGTTTCTCGGTTAACTATGAAGCACCAATGCTTCAACAACATAACTAACAGCAGCTATGCCATTAAAAATTAAAATCATACGTGAGATCAAACTTAGAATTATCCTAAAACACTTGATATTTCATCATGATGCAGTCATATCATTGCTAGTGTTGAACACCTGTCAGGCCAGCCAGTATTCTTGCAGTTCGTTAGGTCATGAAACATCGTCAACGCTAACGCAGCAATCGCGAAATCGATCACCATACACTCAATTTACCACTACTCTCAATGTATTGAGATCTACTTCCAGATTGCAGAACAGGAATGCCAAAGACCAGAAACCAAACCGCGGTTCAACTCTCATGGTGCAAAGCCCAATCCAGCGAGCATAATGAGCGAAATCAGACATCCAATTCAAAATTCAAGCTGCAATTCAGCTAATAAATCAATGGGATAGAAGTGAATATGCTTACCGGAGTCCGAAGAACCCCTAACCGGAGTTTAACGAATCCGATTGAGGGACCAGATTGGCGTTTGGCCATCTCAGCTTGGATCTGGGAGATGTCCATATTGGAGAAATCCTCGGGCGGCGGGAGATCAAAGTCGGAAGAGGATGCGGATTTCTTGCCCCATTGCCTCCAAGCATCGTCCTCTTCATCGTCAATGACGTCGTCCAAATCGTCAGGGATATGGACTCGTCGCTTGGCGCCCTCGGCGAAGCGGACAAGTCGTGGATTGTGGGAAACAAAATGAAGCGGAGAGAGAAGGAGAAGGAAGAGGAAAAGAGAGTGAGGTGAGCTCGTCATGGGTTTCATACCAGGAATGTAAGCGAAGCCTGTTAGCGTAAAACCAAAGAGGACACAGGCCAACTAGAGAGAAGCGTTATATATACATGTATATATACACACATATAATGGACTAAAGGGCTGTGTCATTGAATTTGTACTGCTCAGCGAACACCAGAGATCAAATTTATATGATTAGCAATGGGTGATTTCCAGAAAATTTATTCAATTTTTCGAACTAACTGATATTAAGTTTCCGGCAAAAAAAAAAAAAAAATTAAGTTTCTAAGTGATATTAAGTTTCCGGCAAAAAAAAAATGAAGTTTCAAGTCGTACTACTGTTAATTTGAATATTGCCTCCCTTCCTTTTACAATATTTTATTAATAACTTTTTTTGTTGAAGGATTTTATTAATAACTTCCATGAGATTAAGACAATTACGGAATTACCCGTTAAAAGGTGGTTAAATGTCATAAATTTTTAATATTTTTCTAATGTACTCCCTCATGCCCTTAAGATTTTAACGATTTTCTCATAGAAGATAGGGTGGTCCCTGAGATTTATTATGTGATTTTATTTTTTTTATGGGTGAAGGTGCACTCAGAACCCCAAATTATTTTCGGGGTGCATTGAATACCTTATAATATCTAAGGCTGTAATTTTGTCCCTCAGATGTTAAAAATGGAGTAATTATCTTTATCATCCTTACTAACATAACCGTTTAACTTCCATTATCTTTAATAATTATTCATCATCTTCATTAGGCCAGCGTCATCCCTCTTGCCTCCTCTCTCACCGTCTGCTTCCTCCTACTATTCTCCTCATCTTGTTCAGTTCACCCAAGCCTTAATTGATCATTCCTGTTACTGCAATATCTTGTTAATTATCTCATTATTCGGATTCTCATGGTTTTTTTTCTCTTTAATCCCCTCTTCTCTGGCCGTCCATGGATGTTGGATAAGACCATGATTATAAGGTCTTGGAGTATAGTACACTTTTTCCGGACAGAATTAGTGACTATAACAACAGGGAGAGATGACTCAACACAGCAAGTAAGGTGCCTTTTGTTTTGACATCTCTGTTCATAGCCTCCATTTCGGAGTCTTCCTTCTTTGTTCCCCAGACTCTGTCTTCCATATCCATTCCAGGAGGCCCTGACACAGTTGTTGATGAAAAACACTTTCAGAAGCAAGAAGAGCTTGTCAGTACAAATCTCACGTTCAAATCACATATGGGTAAGTTTCAAATGATCCCGTTCATCATCTTCTTGGCTTTTGGTTGAGTAAACAGTACTCAGTTTGGAATTTGGATTTTGCATGGATGAAATTGTGTGACCTGCTCAAGGGTTGGTGGGTTGCAGCTCTAAGAGGATCGTATCACACAAGTTCTAGCTGAAGGACAATCCTAGATATGAAAAACTATCTGAAATAGGGATGATGAGGGAGGAGACCATAGTGACAATACCGGTGTGATGAAGACAATGAACATTTATTAGAGATAATGGAAGTTAAACCGTTCTATTAACAAAGGTGATAGTTACTTTATTTTTAATATTTAAGAGGTGAAAGTGAACCCTTAAATATTTTAATGTGTTCGGTGCATCTCCAAAAATATTTTAGGGTGTTGAGTAAACTTTCACTTCTTTTTTTTAATTAATGTATGTCTTATCCGAAGAATAAGATAGAAAGAATTGAGGGAGTAGTAATTGTTTGATCGGTCGGGAAGTGAAGAGAGATATGGGGTGGAAAAACTAAAGAGTGGAGAAGATAGACATGAACATTCGAAAGTTTAAATTTAACCATATCCACGTTTTAATTTTTGACATGGAATTCATTGCCATTCATTTTGCTGTAGAGTTATTAAGTTATTGATGGAAATTGCATATTAATGAGAATAAGGTAGGGAGAATTGAGGAAAAGTCCCCCATTGAAAAATTAATTATAAAATGAGATCTTTCACACATATGTAATTGAACTTTCACATATGCAATTGAGTAGGTCACATTTTACAATTAATTTTCAAATAAGGGATTTTCTCCAATTTTCCCAACGACATCCTATGATTAAAAATAATTTAAATTCTAGCATAAAAGGAATTTCAATTTTAAAATATCAGGGAATTATATGATATTATCTTATTCAGGGGTTTTAGGTATATTGTAGAATAATTTTTTTTTTTTCATGTTAACCCATGCCACTCTCGTTAATTTGTTTTGGTGAGACACTCTCGTTAATTTAATATGGCCTTTTTTGTTAGTAACTTAATGGTTATTTTGACGGTATGAAGTTAGATTTAAATTTTGAAGTGTCAATAATGTTTGATCAATTTTTATAAAAAAATTTGTATTAATTATGAATGATTAATAAGTAAATCTTGTCTTACAAAAGGGGGGGGGGGTGATAGCAAAGGCCAATCCTCGTGTGTAAGCTGCAGATGCTTCTTTTATTAATGTCTTTTTTTTTTGGCTAAAAAATGAGGTTTCTCTCCCACCTTTGATTTCTCGTGTCAAATACCAGTAAACCAGGATGGAGCAGATGTGATGTCAAGTATTAATTATCATTATTATTGTTATTGTTGTTGTCAAGTATTATTAATTATTATCACTGCTACTACTACAACGTGAAACTTAGGAACAAGAATCTAGGAACTCGCATTGCTTCTTTTGCGAGCTTCCGATTTTTCTCTTTAAAAAATATTTGTATGTACCTACTCCATGGTTATTAGCACATATTTCATGCCCTTTTGTTTTTACCAAGGTTCAAAAAATCGGACCGGACATTGAACCGGGTGAGACAGTGGTTCAAGGGTTAATGGTTCAGACCGGGTTCAAGCCGTAGTTAGACCGGTTATATTAAAATAATATAATTTAATAAATTATATTTTATTTAAAAAAAATTAATTGATAAAACCTATAATATTATTTTATTTTACCTATATTTTAAATTTTTAGAGTTTAATTAAATATCAGTAATAAAAATGGGATAAAATGAATTAATTTTATTTTATATTCTCATGTATAAATTTGTTTAAATAGAAAACAAAAAATTAAAGACTTATTTTGTTACCATATTTTTTTAAAAAAATTAATGAACCACGTTATCACACTTTGATTTCCCCTTTTTCATTGTTTCTAGTTTTTAAATTTTTTTTTTTGAAAAAGGAGGTGAACCGGTTGAACCACTGGTTCAACCGGTTCGAACCGGTCACCGGTTCAAACAGTCAACCGGACCGGACCAGCGGCCGGTTCACCGGTTTCTGGTCTGAACCGGCCGGTCTGGTCCGGTTTTTCGAACAGTGGTTTTTACCAACACATATTCTAAGCTTATAAAACCTGAGAAACGTTCTGTTTTTAATAAATACTAAATTTCATTAATGGTGAGTGATCTTACAATCAAAACACTATCTATGATCCTCTCTTACACCATATACAAAAATTAAATAATCTTGCCAACAAAGATGCCAACAAGTAGGGTCAAACGGAAGTACTAGTACCTCCCATTTTGGTCAACATAAATTCGAATTTATGTTGGGAGATATATATATATATATGAAGCATTCAACCGTATCTTAAATAAAATTGATGATTTCAATAAAATGATACAAGTGGCTAGACAAAAAAAAAAAATATTGCCACAAAGATTAATTTAAATTGGTGATAATTTAACCCATAATTTACAAGATCATTAGTTTGTATTTTACTATCAAAGTGAGGATTTAATGATAAACGATGTTTATTTAATTAAGAAATTTAATAGTTAAACTCAAAGGCACGTCAAAATTCTGATAGGCTAGATCCAACACACTAAATTTCCTCTTCTAGAAAAACACAAAGATATATATCATATTTGTATGTTTAGAAAAATTCAATGAATAATAAACAAAATTTTTGTATTGATCTTACTTCATGAATAGTAGTATAAACTACACTATATATGTTTATATTTAGGATTGGACTTTTTATCCAGCTCATATAAATACTTATATACTCCTAAAGTGTCACGTTATTCATATTCAACCTAATAAAAATGTTTCAAACGTCTTCTATTTAAGATTTCATATCCCATAGTTTTTTCAAAATCATTTTTCTTTTGTCATAATAAATATATATTAGAATGTGTTATAGAAATAGAAAAATGATTACAATTTTTTATAAAATATAAAATCAATAATATGAAATATTTTAAATATTTTCATTAAACGGAATATACGCACGTGAATATTCCTCCCGGCCTGTACAGGCAACATGTGAACCATTCAATGGATAACTGATGACGGAAAGAGAAAGTGCCAGTACCGTACACCACTAAAGAGGCAGTGACGCCAGAATTGTCGCACGGCATCGATAGGAGGAATCCAATGGCAATGAACATGTTGGCCACAAGTGTTCCTTTTTAGTTCTGACTCGAGACAATAACACTGTCCAAATTGAATAAAAGGACACAACAGATCTATTTTTCTTTCTTTTTTTTAATAAAAAATCAACAAAAGATGAACTTGACATCAATTACGAGGCCGTTCTTGAGATGGACATAACACCGTATTTTTTT
>QFDD01115443.1:0-18134 GCA_006871305.1 Vachellia collinsii
ATTTTTCAGAAGAGGGCCCCAGTATTGGTAGACGGGAAGGAAAAGAGCCGGAGGCATAGTGTTGTGTTAGCCTTTTGTAGGGCCTCCTCTTTTTGAGACATTTATATAGGAGATGTATATATATATTGCCATACATGTAGGATGTGCATACTCTTTCTAATATTTTGATCGTTTGGTACGCTATGTAACGCTGCTAGTTGCTGATATTAGATTATGAATTAGGCTTATGCCGCCAGATGAGGGTATTTTGATAGCCACTATTTCCTGTGCAGGAAATTCCAAGTGTGGATGATATATTTTAATGTTTGAATGACATTTGGTCAACTCTAAAATCTTAGGTTAACATTTCTTGAGAGAATATGTTGGAGATTATAGTAAATGAGATGTTAAATTTGGGTTTAAGGAAGAAGAACGTTTCATGGATCAAGTTTTTTGTGCTGTGCAAGATCTCTAGTCTTATCTCTTTATTCCACCATAAGCTTAAACCTCCACTTCTTCCCTCCTGATCAATTAAGAAACTTTCCTCCATTTTACATCATCTTTTGAGTCTCTCCACAACATTTTTTTTCTGCTTGGTTTCCATTAAGAAAACCACAAGGGGCTTTTTTAGTCTCACCATGTTCTTCAAACTTTTAATTGTCAAGGGCACCCCCAACCCTTGACAATTCCATGATAGGACACTCATTGCATCTTGGTGGCTGTTTTAGGCCAACCACCTTTACCCTCATGTAATGCTTGTTGTTGTGACGAGAATATACAATCTTCCCCCTCCATGCTCGAGCCTTCACCTGTCCTTTCCATCACCATATTACTGATGTGGAAGCCTCCCCTTCTCATCTGCTTTTTAGGAATCCTTCCTCCCTTTCTTACTGTATTTTTTTGTTTTGGTTTTCCTACTTCATCTTCTTTCCTCCCTACATCATCAAACATCAATTTTCTTCTCTTTCTTTCCTCTCTTTCCTCTTCTTCCTCCAGCTGTCTCTTCAACACTACCCTCCTAAGACTCGTCATCATCTCTGACATTGGAGACACACTCCCATACACAATTAATGCTTGTGATAGGTTCGTCTCTTTTGGTGGAGATTCAATTGCTTCTACTCTCACCTTTTCCTTGTAATTATGTTCTTCTTTCTCTTTGTCCTCTTCTTTTTTTGTTTTCTCCGCATAGATCTTCTCTGTTATTTTTTCATTTTCTACTCTTTCTTCGCTTGCCATTACTCTTCCTTTCTGGAGATTTTCCTCTGTGGTTCTCCTTTCTTCTATCAATTTCTTCGTCTTCTCCTTCTTATCAAAATATTTTACCTCCATTCCTTCCATTTCCTCCCATTCTTCACAGCAGGCTACTAGCAATTCATCATTTCTTCTTGCAGGTTGCACTCCAAGCCAGTTCCCGTATTCTGCCACAATCTGTTCTTCTCCTTCTTCTCTGTCAGTACAGCTCCTCAAATCATGGCCTATTCTTCCACACTTAAAGCATATGTTCTGTAGTCTCTCATATCGCACCTTGATTTTCACATTTTCCTTGTTTAGTCTCGGATTCCATAGACCTGTCACTAATGGTTTGCTCAGGTCTATATTCACACGAGCACGTAAAAAGCTTCTCGTCAGTAGACCTCTGCAATTAGGATCCTCTACCATTAGTACTTCTCCTAGTCTCGCACCTAGTCTTCTTGCATTTTCTACATCCATTAGAGCACGTGGCAGATCCTGGAATTGGATCCAAAATGGACATCTATCAAATTTAACTTCTCTGCATGTCATATCCTCATCCCATCGTTGGATGTTCAGGAGCCATCTGTTTATGGACCATGGTCTCCCACGTAGAATTCTTCTGTAATCATCTCTGCGTTTGAATTCGAATATAAATGTCTTCTGATCTACCTCCACTATCTCCAGATCTTCTTTCTTTTCTAAGTTCCATCCCTTTCTGATCATTTGCATGATCATGTTTACATTCAACCTTTTCATCGTTATCATTCTTCCTATTAGTGCTCCTCCTCTAAGTCTCTTATCCTCATTACTCTTCCATACCAGATCAACTTCTGATTCTTCTTTTCTCCTTCTTGATTCACTTCCTTTCGACGAACTTCCTCCCTCCATTCCGCCTTCTCCTCTCTCACAGTTTCGCTTTGCGATTCTATCACAATGTGTGAATGAACCGCCTCTCTTTTTCTACTCCGTCGCAGTGGGCGGCAGAGCTTCCTCAACCCTCTCCTTCACCACCGTAGTTTCGATAGAGCAAGATAAGATCTCGACGGATAACCGTCGTAACAAACTCTCACAGAGGAGAGAGAGTACTCCCACGCACGAGAGAAAATTTCTTTCCAATTACATACCTAAAATTGAATAAACATAAATTAATCTCCAAATTATTTATATTATAATTCTCCAATCTTTAATATAAGATTTAAATGGGAGGAATAGATGAAAAACAATGTTTTAAAAGGTAATTTATATTTTAGCAATGTTCAAAACACCAGATCGGACGATTCAGACCAAAACCCGGTGAACCGGCCCCTAATCCAGTTTGGCTGAGCATCTGAGTCGGTGGCCGGTTCGAACCGGTCAAACAGGTGTTGAATCAGTCAAAACTATTCGAACCAATGGTTCAACCGGTTTACCTCCTTAAAAAAAATAAAAAAGTTAGAAACATTGAAAAAGGAAATCGGAGTAGGTTGATGTGGTTCATTAATTTTTTAGAAAAATATGGTAACAAAATTAATCTTTAATTTTCTGTTTTCTATTTAAACAAATTTATGAATGAGGATATAAGATAAAATTAATTCATTTCATCCCAATTTTTTTATCAATGATATTCAATTAAACTCTAAAAATTAAAAATATAAGTAAAATAAAATGATATTATAGTTTTATCTATTACTTCTTTTTTAAAATAAAATATAATATACTAAATTATATTATTTTAATATAGCCGGTCTAACTCCGACTTGAACCGGTCTAACCCATCAACCCTTAAATCACTGTCTCACTCAATTTAATGTCCGATTCGGTTTTTTGAATCCTGTATTTTAGAGAGGAGAAAGTATCCAATCCCACAGCACCACGTCATTGGACTAGAGCCAAAAGCGGGAGCCACATCTTCCCATTTATTACAAGAATTACCGCTCTTCTTTAGTTTTATCCTTTTTCTGTTTAGACAATTTAAAAGGCATGGCAACCCACCCACATATTTGTCGGCATGTAGTCCTGAACTCGTGACTTTCTCTGTAAAAGGAGACATAAGATGCCAATTGAGTTATAAGTTTTTTACTTTGACACTTTTATCCTTCTTTCTCTCTTTTTCATTAACTAGTACATATTCCCCCTCAGCTCTTCGGTGAATTGTTCTAATTTTCACTCCCTGTCTCTAATTTTTATCTTGCATTTTAACCTTAATCTAATTTTTATCCGTTTTTTTCGCTTCATCTAATTTGTAACTTGTATATTTTAAGTTAGTGAACACCATTTATGCAAAAAAAAAAAAAAAACTTCAGAGAAATTTTATTTTATTTCATGTTTCACGAGCATCGCCCAGAAATGAGAAACCTGGATGGCAGAAGAAGGAGACTAGTATAGAAACCCCATGTATTGAAGGAAAATATAAGACGTTCAAGTTTTGATGGCAAACGTGGAATTTCAAAACGTGAATACGAGATTAGTCATTAAAATTCCAGTTTCGTTCAATTTAAGCATCTCCACGCATTGCTTGAATTCGAATTCGCAAGTGGGGCGGCGAATGATTCAGAATTCAGTCTCTCGTCTATTTCTCACATTAATGTTAACTGAATTTGTATCCAAAAAAAGAATGTCTGATCTCAAGACAAATTCATGTTTTAATTAACTTGTAATCCTAAATGTTAGCTTTTGACTAAAAAATTGGAGTCCAAAGCATTCTTTTGATGACTTGTTGAGATTCTGAGCATGTCTTCACAGGGACCAGTCTCGTCTACATGCATGGGGTTCACGAGGAATTCAGGGATTATTATAGCCTCAAAGCATATTATCCAGTCAGTATGTCATACCTTTGACACGTAATCACGACCATTTTTCAATCAGAATTTAATTTAGATACCTTTTAAGGCACTCTGCCCATAAACCAGGGAAAAAAAACCCAAGAACTACGTAAAACATGAAGCATGTTCCTCATGGTGATCTTCATGTACTTGTAAAGAAGTTAAGAATTGTAGAGACAACTAAAGACTTGAAATTTCATGAAACACGAGCAACAAGACCAGTGAATAGGCGAAGGGGCGGAAAAAAAAAAAACAAAAAGAACGCAGAGGAAGATGATGACCAAACCGAACTCTTTATTGTCAAAGAGCCAAATCTGAATACAATAGGAACCCATTCAACTCAACACCGACCTCTAGGAGCCGAAGCGCTCTGCTCTTTCACCTCCTCCGACCACAGGAATGGCAGTATGAGTCAATCACCACGTTTCTATTCCTTTCATCTTTTTCACCAGTCTCAGGCTAAATGCAATTCCTTCACCGAAGGATTGGTGGAGCTGCCCCAAATACCCGACCCGCTTTCACGGAAACGATATGCGAACGAAGCTGGTGTCTCGCTAGCTACTAGCTTATTGATGTGAAGGGTTCCCTTTCGATGTGACATTATTTTCACAAAATAACCCACCAAGTAAAAGGACAGGTCTACTAACAATACATTTCATTAGATGCCTGAGAAATGGGAAGACCCTAGAAAAGGGGCAAACTTGGGGGAAAACGAACATGCATCCACTGCCTCTCGTATGTGGCCAAGTGAGTCCATCCGATCTCATCAAGCAAAGAGAGCTTTAGTTCATAAAGCTTCTTCTTGGGTGCCTCCGAATCATCTTGAATCACGTCCATCAATGCCTGTATCGAGGAGAGAGAGTTAAGAACTCAACCTACCTAAGCAAAATACCTTCTTCCTAGTCCCAAATCATCCTAAAAACTAAAAACACTTCCAGAAGCATGTAGGCAATAATAAAGACTTGGTTTGCTAGAACAGATTACCTAAATATGATCTATCTTGCCGAAAGTTCTATTTAACGCAGAAATCAGAAATGGTGATGTAAGGAGTTACAAAGGAATTTGAATGCCGTGGCACGAATACACGTTAAATCATATGGCAAGTGCAAGCGAAGTGAATGGGAGGATCTAGGTTCGATTCTGCTTGTCATCACAAGCCGGGAGTTTGTCCTCGTAATTCAAAATTAAAAAAAAAAATGTAAAAGACAATGACCACCCTCCATTTTGCTAAAATTACAAAGACCTGTTTTTAGATTCTACACTTTAGACCAATTTTTAACACTGTTAAGAATATTCTAAAATACTTAATTCTATTCATGTAAATATTCTGTTAAAGAGTAACATGCCCTTGTAATTCCAACGTTACAAGGGAACTAAATGGGATGGTGTGGATAGGAAATCCAGAATATGAAGAGGAAGAAGGAATCCCAGGATACTGTCAGCAATTAAAAAAAAAAAATCGAATATTGAGTGATTATCCACAGCAGGAACTTTGATTTTCAACTAATTTTAAGTAATTTTGCACTGTACGATTTTTATCTCATAAAACATAAAATTGCCTTTTCAATTCCAACTTAGTGACAAAAGGTACCTTTAATGCTGTCCCAAGCCTTTGACAACGCCGCTCCCGTATCACTAGGAGGATTCCATATTTAGAGGACTTCACATTAACCCACTTCTTCAGCTCATGAAAGTTCTCTTCAAACAAGTCTGGATCCTCTTCTGGTGCAGATTGCTCGTCAGTCTTAGAGTCCACAGATTTTTTTGCTCCTTCCATTCCAGATGAAGCCAAGGGCTTATCCACCTCCTTTGACAATATACACCAAGTCAAGTCTGCCAACTTTTTATAAGATAAAAAACGAATAAAAGTTTACCACTATCAGACAGGAAAGCATGATTTATTTAAGGTTACTAACTCCTTCGCTATCTGCTATCTTCCACAAAGGTGTAATGCAAACTAGAGACTGGAGAAAGCATTAGAAAGCTGCTGGTTCAAACCAGTCATGTTATATGTAAGCAAATGCAGGAAAGAGTACGCTACAGATATCTAAAGTTATCGGTTCTGCCATTAAAACCTATTATAATGTTCATCTTGATCAGAAATAAGTAGAATTTTTGCCGCACTGTATTCATGGTTGAGTTTATAAGAAAAATAAAAATTGTATCACTACATTCAGGGACGTTTCCCATTTTCCGGGTAGCCGTTGTTAATTTTACAAGATTAGACACAGCTTCAAGCGGCTACTAGGATAAAATAAGTTGAAGAGTTCCATCTTGCAAAATTATCAGCATGATTTCTCACTATGATTTGGAAACAATCAGAAAGAGACAAAATATCTAACCTTTAAAGATTCAATCTCTGCTAGTGCAAGCCCCTTTTGGTACAGTGCCTCTGCCAATTGGTCTCGGGTTGACTCCATCTTTTTCTTGATTTTCTACAAAAATTATTAAACCATCTGTAATTGCCAACCATTCGCAATATAGAACGAAATTTTAAAACACTTTTAACTAAAAGCAATTAATTTAAAAAAAAATACAAGTAAACTGCCCAATTGTTGTCTTGGGGCTTCGCACTTCAATAAATCATTTTACACTTTTGATAGCACCATTACCATGCAGTTAGCTTCCATCTTTCAATGAGAGATTAACTATTTCAGTTTTCTCTTAATTTTGTCCCCTAAAAATAAATTCTCCTTTTTATTCCAGTTTGTCTTTTCCCTTCTATCCTTCATCTATTGTTCCTCTGTACATTATTACTATTACATACGGACTGAAGCTGTTTTTGGGATTGTGCCATCATAATAATTATTTGGTAATTATCTTACCAGTTTGTATGCGTACATATACAGGAAGAAATTTTTCTATAAAAGACATGCTAAATTATTGAACTCTAGCCCTCCTGCAGGTCCAACATGGACTCTAGAATTCTCAATGTATGTTTTTAGTACAAAGAATTCTCCAAATACTGAAAGCTAGAATATGACTTCCCACTAAAAGCAATGAAAACCTGGTAAGTGATGAAGGTAAAAAGAATCCAACTTTACAGAATATTAAAGTGCCAAAATCATGAAGTGTAAATCAGGAACAATTATCACTGAGTCAATACGAAAGCACTAGCTTTCAGTAAAAGTCAAACTTCATGAACTCTAATTAATAAGTGGTTGAAGGGGATAAATAGACTACTAGAAGTATGGGGTACAACGATACCTCTGCTTCCTCATCTTCTGTGTCATTTTTCAATGCAAAAAATTGTGCTAATTCTTCCCTATCAATACTATCAATCACCTCATTTGCTGCATCAATTATCTGCGAAGTAAAAAGTAATACAGAATTAGCCCATTTTAAATCACGGATGTGACTTTCATGAAATACTCAAGTCAGACAGTTACCCGCATAATGAGCGTTCTAGATGCATGTATCCTATTACTTTAACAAGTATACAAAAGCATTGCTATCTTAAGATTGCACTACCTCTGAAAGTGAAATTCCAACAGTATAAATATCCTAAAGGCTAAAGCTCCAAAGACTAGCTCAAATATATTATAGCTTTTAACAAGTAAAATCATCCAAATATCATTATGGAGAGAATTTGCTACCAACAAAACTTACCTCATCATTGTGGCAGATTTTGTCTTTGATGTTACTCTTAGAAACCAAACCATCCAAAATCTTTGCAAGTAAAGGAGTATGCTTGGGATATTCAGACTGCAAGGAAACAAAGCAAACTTCAGTAATATCTTACCATAACAGCCTAATGGAACGGCTGAATATAATTTCAATTTTTTGCCTTCAATGTTATCGATAGATCTTACAAAAAGAAGATAGCAAGAGTTTAGAAGAATAAATAGTAAGTTGAAGGAAAGCAATTGTAAGCTACTGACTTTAAGTGAGGCAGATAGCTCGTTCCACTCCAAGCACTCCTCTTCACTTTCTTGTTTTAAGCCCCCCAGCACTTTTATTTTTGCATCCCTTACCTGGCAAAGTGAAAGTCAAACTATTCTCAAGACAACAGATAGAAATAAGAAATCACTAGAATCAACGTTGTGATGATTAAGAATGATATTACATAAGATTTTGTAGATCCAATTAAAGATGCACACATCATCTACTCATTACAGTCAATAATTGTACATTGTCGAGTAAATTATTAATCAATTTATAACCGTACAATTTCTTATTCATGTTTTAAACAGAAAATGAGGTGTAGAAGGTTCCACAAACAAAGGTTTAAGTTTCCGAAAAGTAAAAACACAATCAACATACACAGATATTGATACAATGTCATTGAGTTTAAATCACAATCAACCTCACTGATAACTGAAGCGGTTATAATTTAAAAATCAAAATAAGGTCTAAGAGCAAGTTTTCATCTCCACACCATTGTTTTGCCACAACTTTAATTACTAGTCTTTGAAGCGATTATTATTAACATTGCCATTTCACTGCTAATCTTTTACAAGAGCATATAACAATTATGCTCATAGAAAGGACTAACACAGGCAAAAAATACAGAAGTGAATGCCAAAAATAATAAATAAATATTCTGCCGAGGTAAAATGAGATAAGGAACAAATCGAACAAAACCAAAACAAAGCAGAAGGAAGCTCATTTGCTGAAGTACTTGCATACCTCTTCTTCTAAACGCTCGGAAACTGTCTTCTTTCCAGATAAGGAAGAACCTTTTCCCTTGTCTTCCTCAACCTGTCAATAGAAACTAAAGCAATCAGAAAGTGTTTCAGAACTTACCGCACAGATTATATGATAGCTGATACTTTAATGCAACAAAATTGCGGCTCGGTCCTTCTTCACACTTCAACATGCATGTGCAACTAAAAAGCATGGAACAAGACCTCAAATTAAATAGGCAGAATGGAACCTTGTTAGGGGGGACAATATAAGAAACCCGATATGATACAGGGTGCTTTTCTGGATTTTTATTCTCCCCAGTTGATGGTTTTCCATATGATATTGCTCCTACTAGTACAGATCCTGGTGGAGAATTCTGTACAAGATATAACAAATGTTATCACAACCTATCAGTGCCACGATCTAAACCAAAAGAAAAGGAGAAAAACATACCTTGGGAAGCTTATCTTTAGGTGGTGGACCCAGATAAATTGCCTCTTTTATTCTGCCGGTAAACAAAAGTCAGCACCAAACAGAAGAACGAAATTAAAGCTCAGGAACTAGTCACGCAGGCACATACCCTGGAACTAACAATGAGGATTTAAAGCTGCCATTTCCAATCAAAGAACCATCTGGTTGAGAGAAAAAGCACAAACGAATGGCATCCTGGAAAGAAATTAATTACATAAATAGATAAAGGGAAAGATTAAAAAGTGAAACATAATTGTATTAGTTAACAAAAGTTAGTATTCAAGATAAGGCTAAAAATTATAAAAGTGATTTCCCAATGTATGATCCAACTTTA
This sequence comes from Vachellia collinsii, assembly GCA_006871305.1. Classification (NCBI taxonomy): domain Eukaryota; kingdom Viridiplantae; phylum Streptophyta; class Magnoliopsida; order Fabales; family Fabaceae; genus Vachellia; species Vachellia collinsii. Next base: position 9,445 of record QFDD01115443.1, read on the forward strand.
TTACATATATAAGATATAACTCATGAGCTGTTCAGGACAGAGGAAGCACTTTACCAAGTGAGGCTGTGTAAAAATGAAAATTACCAGTTTTCCTCCAAAAATACAAAAGGGAAAGTAACTCCAACTCTAACTCAAATTTTTCAAAACATGTAAAATACAAATATATAATTAATTTGGAAGGAAATTCTGCTAGACTAAGCAATAAGAAGAACTACAAATTTCAGTGAGAAGTGAAGAAAATTATGGTAACCATAAATTAGGTTACACGTGCTTCATTTTTTCATTTTTGGGGGTGGATGGGGGGTTTTTTAAACGATTTAGGAGACAGATGGAGTGCTTCAGCTCCAAGTAAGAGGGCACTGCAATTGGTAGATGTCTATAAACAAACTCCAAGTAAGAGGGCACTGCAATTGGTAGATGTCTATAAACAAACTAAGGCCAAAAAACACCTTGCGTCAAAGCCACTTAATCCGACCAAGCGAACCCTCATTGACAAAGAGTTATTTATACACACATGCAAAAAGTTGAGACAATAATTTTAAAGAATAAATTACCCTAGTGTAGTAGTCCTACGGTCTTAGCAGAGCAAGAAGTGACAAGTTCTTGTCAAATCTTCCCACGAACCATGAGACACAAAGATCAAGAATTCTGTGTTCTATAATGCAACACAGAATTTGAGGCAACATGCATGGCAGCATGATGATCAAACCATACTAAGCTTCTTGCTTTTCAAATCACCAAGCTACCTCCATCAAATTATCAATCTCCTGATATTGGTCACCTATCCTATAAAGAATCATTGACAGATAAATGTGTTCATTTTTTCAAATCAAATTTTGAATAATGGATACTGAAGAGCCTGCTATAACTAGAACCTATTGATGGAATAAAGAAGGGAGAAAGGTATGCAATAGTGGGTGTTAATCCAGCAAAAGCAAATGAGACAATAGTCTACTCTAGAAATGGGAAAAAAGGGCAGAAAATGACTTGAATGTGGAGGTAACTGTGACTGATTGTTAGGTAGTGGTCTGGCAGAGAGAAGTTTTGAAGATTGAATATTAGGGGCCTAGAGTTGAGGGATGCAGTACAATCATTCTGGTGAAGAAAATATCACAAGTTTTCTGCGTTTTCTGTGTTTTACTGCTCTGTGATCCATTTTTACTCCTGATCTTCTGAATTTATACTTTATATTCAAAGTACAATCACTTATTTTTATTTCCACGAATTGGTTGAATTACTTCCCAGTTATTTTCGATTAAATAATACAAAGCCGGGTTCTACCAGATACTCTTTCCTTAACTAAGCACCCCAGCCCTAGGAACTTCTCATCATTTTGCCTTTCTCCTCTTTGCATTTAATACCCTGTCTCTTCTGTGTCAGATTCGTATGCAGTTCAACTACAAAGACATACGGTGAGGATTTAAAAGGAGGGTAAAGAAATACTTATAGCTCCTTAATTTTAAAATATGATTATACTCGCACCATCAAATAAACTCTCTCTTTAAAGAATTAACATAATTTTTTCATCAAGGTTAATTGATCCCATGGAGACCCCAACTCATCTACAATCAAATATGCAGCCAATTCAGAAATCATAAATGGTAGTTGAAAAATCCCACATGCCTTGTCATCCAAATTTCTCTCAATGAATAACACCAACTGCTTCATCTTTTCCAAAATCTGGACATTGTCATGCCTGAAACAATATATCAATAGGAGGTTGAATTAAGTCTGAAACTAACAAAAGTCCAGAAATATTCAACTGTTAAGTAAACTAAAACAAGCCATGGTCCTCAAAACTCACTAGGTCAATAGACTCAATAAAAGTTTACAATCAGTATTTATGAATTCCTAATTCTAACTTTGAAGGATTAAGGACGAGGGTTGTGTTAGGCCCTCAATAATCAACGTAAATTCAATTGATTCTCACATGAATATAGACAATTAGCTTTGAAGGATACAATGGCGAACTTTCTCTTGTCAAGTAAACAGCAAACTCCACAAGAAACAAAGTCAAGCGCATCCATCAAGGATATATGCACAGAAAGTGGCCTGTACCTCAAATATAACTGTAAATTGTACTCTCCCTTCGGAAGTTTTGTTGACTTTGGGTAGGCATCACCACTTGAATATATACGCTACAGTCAGAAAATAGGAAAAGCAAAATAAGGAGATAAAAAAATGTGAAGCAAATAAGGAGCCAAAAAGAATGTCAATTCACAGGATAGCCAGGAACAATGAATCAGGAGAAAAAGACCCAAGAAACATGAGATATTTCAGTTTGATATATTAACATTTGGAAAATTTTTAATTCCTACATTGAGAACGAAATTTTAAGATATGGAATCTTAAATTTGCAGATATTTCATGCTCAAATGTTGAATAGATAGGTTCAAGAATACTTTGAATTTAGGAAAAGCCAAATAAGGAGATTAAAAAAAAAAAGGTGAAGCAAATAAGGAGCCAAAAGAAAGTGAAAATCTACAAGATAGCCAGGGACAATGAAACAGGGGAAAAAGACCCAAGAAACATAAGATATTTCAGTTTGATATATCAACATTTGGAAATTTTTAATTCTCATTGAGAACGAAATTTTAAGACATGGAATCTTAAATTTGCATATATTTCATACTCAAATGTTGTATAGATATGTTCTAAAATGCTTTGCATTCAGAATTTCCACATTTGAAATGCATCCATAGTAAAAAATCTTCCCAAGAACTGGCAAAGTAAAAACTGAATTTGAAAATATAAGCACCCATTCCTCCGAGCATATGATTGAGAAACAAAAATCCCCAATCCCCCAATCTTTCAAGAAACAAATATATAGATATAAAGTACCTTGTTTGAGTCAGAAATCATGTAAAATTGAGACTCAAATTTAGTGTCATATATCCGATTATTTAGTAATTCTATTTGAGGTTTTACTTCAGCTCCATCCTCCAATTTGATCTTGTAGCTACAGAATAAGAATACTGAGAATAAGATATCTAAAAAAGCAAACAAATGAAGTAAATAATGGAATTTATAGCAACTAACATTAAGACCAGAGCAAGTATCTGCTTTCCAGAGGGAAGTTTATCACGATCTGCAGAAAGTGCAGTAATTTTTGCCTCTATTGGTAAATATGGAACCCTTATCTGCATGTTTAAACCTATACAAGGTCAATAGGAATTACAGCAAGCATAACAGTAAAACACAAAAAGGTAAATGGAGAAAACTTGTAAAAAAACAATACATATGAACCAGATAATTAGAAAATACTACAAGCTTCACCTTGTTTAGAATTGCCAGAGGTGCAAGTTTCTCAGAAGCCAGTAGCGCTTCAGCTTCAATTCTTACTGGTGCTTCACTTCCATCAAGTAATATTTCCTCTCGATTAACTTTTACACCATGAAACATGACCTATAATAGCATATAATTCAAGAAGCAGTATCTTTAACAAAGAGCGAAAGAACATATAAATATATAATATCCCTGCTTCCATAATTTCGTTCTCAATGTTGGACACTCGGACATTTGTGAATAAATTAGATTCACATAAGTTTCAGGGACAGTGCTGCAGACCATAAAAGAAATATAATGTGTTTTCCCCATCATACAGTGCAGCTTGAGCTGCAATTAGAATCCTTGTCCACAGTTCATCCAGAGACAAGACACCCCCAAAATACAAGCATTCCACTCTAGCCATACCTTCCAAATTAATAAATAGACCACACATTTCCACCAAGTTACCACATCCTCCACATAGTTTTTAACATCATTTGGTTATTAGGATATACAAGTTTTGTAAGTTGTCTATTGAAATGTTCAAAATGCCTTCTACACTACCAGTCAAGAGCATGCAATAAGAGCATATCAACCATCAAACAAGAAAGTTAAAGTCGCAAAGGAACTGAAATCCACACCTAATATCATCCATTAAAGAGCGAGGAACAATGAGCATGTCTTTGTAATTCAAAAACTAGGATACAGTCTATTTCATAAACAAAAATAATCCAAAATTCTTAGAGGAGAGACAAAGTCATACAAATATGAACATGAATATTACCTCAAAATCCACACTGGTAATCCCATGACTTCCTATGCCACTTGACCAGAACTGAGAAATGACTAGTTCCAATGTCTGACCGCCTACTACTTTGAAGGCAAAGCCTTTGGAAGCAGGAGAAGAAAATGTTGCCAAACTCTCCCATTTCAGAGGTCTTTGCAATGGACATATCTGGAGACAGAAAGCATATCAGTAACTGTCCACAAAATCTAACAGTTTCAAGCTACATGCTATACCTGAACAGCATCCACAAAAAATCTTCGAGCCGTATCAAAACCTGATGCTTTCATAGTTGCTTCAACCCAAGATGCACCATGTGGGACTTCTATATATCTCCTTTCTATGTGACCTAATGAAGCAATAATTTATGGTTAAATAATGGTTAGCCTTGCTTTTACAACTGAAGACAGGAAACTGGAACCAAGAAAGCAAAAGCAACATGATTAAGATGCTAAAATTGTCAAGAAAATATTCTGATGAGAAAAAGCTCATGAGCTACAGCTCAAACGTAAGCTCAGGCAGGATGCAGTCAAATCCAAACCATGGTAGGTCACCAGCAGAAATAATATAGAGATTATTTTAACATATGCACACCTGGCTTGAATGACATTTTTGAAAATACAGCTTGTGGAGGTTGGTTTGTTACAGCCTTGGGCTTGGTTATGGTTATTGGAATTCTGAAAAGAGGACCACGCCATGGTGCTTTGCAGTCAATGCCATAGACCTCATAATAGTGCACACCAGCACTCAGATTAGTAGGATCAACAAATGTGCTGAAAGTTGGAAGAAAGTCGTGTGTAAATCACTCATAAAAGAAAAACTGTCAATCAGAAATATGTCAGAAGCACAGTAAGGAAGATAAATGCAAAGACATGTCATAGAGCCCAATCAGAATAGTAGATAACTACATATTGTAAACTGAATTGATATTAGATATCAAAATGTTCTCCCCCTCAATGGAATGAAAGGGCGTTACAGCAAAAGAAAACTCAAAATTCACATGGAGGATACAAAAGGAGACACATTAAACAGAAACAGAAAATGATGAATAAAGTTGACCTTCTTCCACCCCCTACCTAGCATTCGAGAGGCCAGAACCCTTCTCACCACTCTCAGTTTCAAAAAGACAGAACTTCCCTGTCCATGGACCAAAGGGAAGAGTTAAAGACCCAAAAAGTTACAACAGGCACTACCCCTTCTCATAGCTGCACCTGAAGCCTACTCATATAGCACTTCTTTTCCCTTGTGGCCAGGAACCACGGGATAATCTTCTAAACCAGCAGTATTTCCCCCATCTAACCTTTTCTTCCCTTCCTCCTCTAGGTCTTAGCAAACTCAGTAGCTCTATCAATACGGCAATTATGAAAACATAATCAACGTAGGAAGATGCATGGTTTCACTTCCTTACCAAAGCAAATGCAACCACCAGCACCTCTGGAAGTTCAAGTGTTATAAAACCGGCTACTGTACTAGATGCTGGAATTCAGTTAATGAATTGTGAGGATAAAGAAACTCATGCCTAACATAATATTGACATGTATGGTGATTTGTTCATAGATAACCCAACAGAGGGTAGATTCTTTTTTATGAAATATAATACAGAGAAAGGTCAAAGAATATTCAATACATTATTTAAGATGTAGAAAAAGTTAAAGAGTTAGGGCAATGGAAAGTGTCACCACAAAATAAATCTTTCTATGTAAGCACGATTCTGCCACAGGAAGCCGACAAATATTATTTATGAGACAGGTCATGAATAAGGCAACATTCATAAGAGATTCCCCATCTTTTCAATGAGGAATTTACAGCAAACTTGTAAATTATTCAGTCCTTCTAAAGCATCCATGAAAATAAATTATGCCTGGTTTCAGCCACCAGAAACCCCCAAAAGAAAGAATCATGTCCTAAGCCTCAAGACAAAAATCGTGGACCTAGTAATAGTTTACAAGCAAAATTTGGAGGACGTAGAATGAAAGGTTGCTTCAGGAAGCGTCCAACAAGCAATTAGTTGATGCATAAGTAGGATTAGCATACACCAGGTAGGCACATCCACTTTGACTTCCCTATATAAGCATGCGTCTTGATGAATATGCATTCATGCATCAAAACAAGTTTTTGCCAGTACGTGGTAATCACTAGTGTAGAATTTGTTTGATATTGTATAAAGATGGGAAATTTTGAAGTAAACCCATATGAAGAAAAATACAATAAAATCAACAGGAATATATGGCCAATAAATGCCAACGATATAAGAAAGACATGAAAGGAAGCTGACTAACTTGAAGGTGCGCCCATTATGAGTAAGCAGTAGATATTCAGGAGCCTTCACAACTGTATTATCAGTAGAACATAACTCGATGCACTCCTCAAACGGAACTAAATCCTCAAAATTTTTGGCATCTTCATGAAATTTTGGACTGACTTGCACTATCCACTGTCAATAGAGTACTACCATAAGTTACATAGAAAACTACCAAATGAAAGCACAAAAAGATCATAAAATCAAAAATTAGTTTTAATTGAAAGAATTTTTACAATATTAAACATTTGTTTGGGCATTAGAGACAACCAAAGATGGATCCCAGATAAGTTTGAGGTTATAACGTATCCCAACATGACTAACAAATTCATTGGACGATTTTTGCATGCTAAACTTACAGAATAATAGCATAATAGTGATGGCAATCAACGGCTGACTTGTTAAGATTGTGATATACCGATGTTTGAGATTACAAAAATAAACAGAGGAGTGACTAAAGAATAATGGGAAGTAAAAATTACAGGAAGGTTGCTAGGTAAAATTAATATAAGTAAACAAGTTTAGCACTTATATATTTGTGCAAGTGTGTATGCTTTATCGTAGATATGCATGTGCCATGCGTGTGTGATCATTTGGATTATGTTTTAACATGCGGCAAGTGTATATCATTTTTGTGATAATAAAACCTATTACACACACACACAGAGGAAATCACTCTTATTGCACATCTCGATGATTCTCCTCATTTCTGGTTGTCCAATTGCAGTCTCTTGCCTTCATCTTTATTTGTAGAAGCCAATGGGAATTAAAGATAAAAGAAAATGTTGAGAATATACAATAAAAATGCCATTTGTTATGCTTGTTAACAAAGAAGAATCGTGTAAAAAGGGTCTGTCAAGATTCAAAATATACCTCCTTACTTAACTTTTCTACTAAACAAAATTGTTGTACGGTGATTTGACTCACTTGTCAAATTATGAAAAGACCAAATGCACAAATACTGTCAACCCAGGCAAGAAAGGTTAACTTGTAATGTTTACCAATATTCAACTTCTTGGCATTCTAACCAATTGACTGCCTCGAGTTAAAATTTTGGATTTCACCCTCTTTTTCTCAGCTTCATCCTTTCCCACCTTTTGAATTAAGACAATTTGCATATCACATTCTTCACTTCTCATTCAGATGTATATTGTTATCATGAATGCACACCAAAGTTATCAAAAACCTCACTCACCTCAGTAGGTTGCTGGCAAGCACTAGCCTCCCTAAGGTAGATGCCTCGTGATAATGGATCTGCCATCAGCAAACAAATAATAACAATTTAATTTTCCCAGTTTCGCAATTTAAATGATTCCTAATATCTTAGACTTATCTTCTAAGATATAATATCTAAAACTAACCTAGGATATAAATAATTGATAAAATAATAACATCATAAATATATTAAATATTTTCTTTTCCCTTAATCGGATCCTCACAACACACAGAAGAGAGGAACTATATCCTATCCAGAAGTCAACCTTATGCAAGGAGAAACATTTCTTGACATGTTTAAAGAGATTATGTAGTTGTTAAGACATTGCTTTAGTCAACATTTGAATTTTGTTTCTTAATCCTACAAGTTGTCATGAGGATTTACACTCAAATTGTCATACTAGTTCAGCTTCTTATCAACGGTGAACCAAAGTAGAAGCTAATTTTCCAAATACAGAACTTATAATGAGTGAAGTTTTGTTCAACAAATACACAGATTCACTGCTTGATGCTGATTAAAATCGAGCTAATTATTTAAATAGTGATGAAAGGTTTTCAATGCCCAAACTTGAAGGTAGACAATGATTATCAAGATTAAAATATTATAGTAGAAACTAGATGGCTCTTCCAACTATTTTACGTCTAGTTTGGATCTTCCAGAAAAGTAATTTTGTTCTAACAGAATAAAAAACTGATAGAGTACCAGATATCAAGGGATCGTGGATGAAGATATTAGATCAGTTTATTACCATATTTTTAGGAGATATTAGTTTATTTTATGTTATGAATAATAAAGAGATATTATTTATAAATATCTCAGTTAATATTTTATTATTAACTATTATTAGGATATAGTATATTTAAGTTAGATTATCTTAGTATATCTTGAATTCAAATATTCAAGTATTTGAATAAAGATATTAGGATTATTTTATATTAATTATTGTAATATCTTCTTATAAATAAACTAGCCTTCCTAAAGCTAGTCATGGAGAAATAATGAGTTTCATTCTTTGTACTTTTGGGAGATTCTCCTAAAGTATTTGGCTAGTGAGGATGAGTGGAGCGAGATCCTTTCTCCCTTTTCCTTATTAGAGTTGGCTTCATTGGTTTATGAGTTTAAGA